>CM049401.1:35845071-35855071 GCA_026929865.2 Hyperoplus lanceolatus
CCGGCGTGCGGCTGGGTTTCTTTAACGCCAGGAACAGACGAGAGGGGGAAAAGGGCTCGTGCTCAGACAGCCGAACGCGGGGGGGGGGCGGCCGGTGCCCGTTCGCTGGCTTTTCGTAGCGCGCGACGCAGCCCCGACAGGCCGGTCCTAGAGAGGGCGACGAGCGCGGGGGTTTTGGTCCAGCGTCACACAACCACGGCATCCGATTTATTACGGGCGCCTCTTATAATGGTCCATGTCAGCACCAAGGGAGGTGCCCCGTTTATTAACTAAAAGTCTATGTAAAGTAGGCTACTTTGCGATTATTTTTATAAAATAAAAAGTGTTTTAGTGATAATGCAGGAGGGCTAGATCAATAGGTATGAATAGCATCCAGGAATGGTGCATCGGTTAGAATGCAAGGAATGATGATGATGAGTTTGCTTTCTTTAGACTATAGGCTATTATTCTCAGCCGTTATTTAAATCCTCTGATTGCTCCAGTTTTATTTCATTAACTAAATAAGGAGAATCAAAAGAAGGAGATATTACTATATCTTAAAATTACTTTTTTTATATAGCACATTATGTCAATTTTTAAAGTGTTTTTTGGGGTTGTGTTAAATTAGTAAGTGGTTGTATGGTTATTAGTGTCTCAGTTTAGATTAGAAGTAAAATTTTAAATAAAATATGTTGATGGGGTGGAGGTGTAAATATAATACTTAAATCTTTGTTTTTAAATTGTTAATAGAAAGTAAAGAATATAAATGTCATTAGCCTAATGCTTGTTAGTGCACCATTTTGAGGGCTATTTAAATCATATTACTGTGTTGTTTAAAAAATAATTTAATTTAGCTTTAGGTGTGTCTAGAGGGTTTGAAATATATCGAGATATATTCGTGTTCGAGATATATAAAAATATCGAGATATTGATTTTTCCATATGCCATATTGGGGTCACAGACAGACAGACAGACAGACTCACTCACTGACTCACTCACTCACAAAGACACACGCACATTCAGGGGCCGGTAGAACACACACACACACATAACACATACACTGAAAAACAAACACACACACACACACACACCGACGCACACACACCGACACACACACACGCACGCACACTCACTCTCACACACACACACACACACACACACACACACACACACACACACACACACACACACACACACACACACACACACACACACACACACACACTCACCCAGTCGACCTGGTTGGCCACGTCCAGCATGCGGTAGATTATGGTCTTATTGTTCTTGTGATGATTCAGGAACTGGGAGGGACAGAGGGGACAACAGTTAGATACAAACAACAGACAGACAGACAGACAGACAGAGAGACAGACAGACAGACAGACAGACAGACAGACAGACAGACAGACAGACAGACAGACAGAGAGAGAAAAGAAACAAAAGGGGGGAGAGAGAAGACAGACAGGCAGACAGACAGACAGAGAGACAGACAGACAGACAGACAGACAGACAGACAGACAGGCAGACAGAGAGACAGACAGACAGACAGACAGAGAGACAGACAGACAGACAGACAGAGAGACAGACAGACAGACAGACAGACAGACAGACAGACCAGACAGACAGACAGACAGACAGACAGACAGAACATTTAAAAGTCTTGTTTGTCATGAATTCTGCAGGTAAGGTAACGTAAATATTGATCAGCTGATAGTTATAGACATAAATATTTATACTGAATACAAACACACAGACAGAGACAGACAGACAGACAGACAGACAGACAGACAGACAGACACACACACACACACACAGACACACACACACACACACACACACACACACACACACACACACACACACACACACACACACACACACACACACACACACACACACACACACACACACACACACACACACACAGACTTACTTCTTGGTGATCACACACCAGCACCAGCTCAATGTATTTGGTCTCAGACAGGATGTCTCTCTTGCTCTGCAGAGGACAGAAACACACACTTCAGTTTTCGATAAAGAAATTAATTATTATGACTTTTTATCTCATCATTTTGAATGGAATATCATACGCTCTCACTATGGGGACTAGTGCACAGTTTGAGTGTCCCACGGTACAAAGATTACAGTGAAAACAACCAGCGATGAGATGGATATAAAAGCAAGAGGCAAGTTCAAGGAGTTCAAGTATGTCCCAAGTGTAGCATACTGCATCCTAACTAGATACTAGATACTAGATACTGCGATTTAGGACGTAGGGTCAATCTTTTTCAACTGTACTAAATAGCAGCTAAAACTCTCGACCGGATGTAGTAGGGCATCATAGTATTTTTAACCATACTAAAACACCACCGAGATTCTTAAAAGTGAGCTGTCCCGCTCTGAGCCGCTCCGACCCGACCCGCTCTACTCGGTGGAAACAAGGCATACATTTATAGCAGGGCTGGGCACTGGATGCCTCACCCTGTGTGTGAGTGTGATTCTGTGCACGGTGTCAGCGGCAGTGTGTGTGACTCCGCAGCCCGCAGCACTGTCTCCCTCCAGTGGCGCGGTGGAGAACAGCAGGTGGTCTGGCTCCTCCCATTCCTCTCCACTGGCCCCGCCCACTTCCCCCCCGGAGCCAACGGGGCCGTCGTCAGGGTGATGGGAAAGATGGCCGTCGCTCTGAGGCCGCAGCTCGAAGCTCACGCTGGAGTTAAAGGCGATTATGCCGCTGCAGAGGAAAACATAGGAAGATTCAGATGTCAGAAATTTGATTTTTATTTAAATTTTTTGCAAGGTCGAATTTGAATATTTTTGTTGTTGTCTTTAAAGCTATAGTGTGTAAAAAAAAATTGAATTACAGTTAATATAGGAAGTATCAGAAATGTGGTTTTATTTTTTATTTTAAATTCAAGGTTTAATTTTTTTTTTTACACTTAGTTTTACAAATTATTTTGTTTTCTTCAAAGCTATAGATAGTGCGTAATTTTTTAAAATTATTATTATTAAAAAAAATAAATTGCCTTTTTTTGCTTTTATTAAACAGTTGGAAGAGACAGATGTCAACGATGAGAGATAAAGGCGATGATGCCACTGCAGAGGAAAACATAGGAAGATTCAGATATCAGAAAATGTACAAGGTTTATTTTTCTATTTTTTTTATTTTTACATTTATAGTCTTAAATATTTTTATTGTTTTAAAGCTGTAGTGTGTAATTTTTTTCTTATGATGCTCGAAGTATCAGATATCATTTAGGTGGTTTTATTTTTTATTTTTTTTTGCAAGGTTAACCACTACACCCCGAGCAACCCCATAGTGCGTAACTTCTGTCGCCCCCACAACTCTGTCGGTGCATCTACATGAGGTAAAGCCTTCAGTAATGGCACATGGATTGTATACCTTCTGCGGTACATCCAGGTTTTTTCTAAGCACTCAACAACTGAAACATTTCTTGGGCTCTTCTTGGGATTTTTCTGAGCTCCTGCACCAGTGTCAGGGGGAGGTGGGGTGGGGGTGGGCACCATTTTGTAAACGCTGCCATACTGAGAAATACAGAGAGTTTTGTGGAGCTGATAGGCTTTGTCTCAACTCGTTTTGGCTATGGCTTGAATGTAACCGACATTCAATTATATGAAAAAACCTACGCACTGTAGCTTTAATAGCGTGGACTTCAAGGATATGATGCAATTTCAGAGGGAAATATCACATATCAGCTGCAACTAAATGACATAGTTAGATGGATTTGGTGGATTTGGGTTTACAGTGCGGCTTTGAGTGTTAATAGTATTTTAAGATCGCTAATCTGCCGGACAGAGGTTCCTGTGTCATGGGCTGTGTTGTAAAAGCTCTACTAACTTCCTCCCTCCTACATACTCAACATGTATATACTACATACTAAAAGCCCTACTAACGTCCTCCCTCCTACATACTCAACATGTATATACTACATACTAAAAGCCCTACTAACTTCCTCCCTCCTACATACTCAACATGTATATACTACATACTAAAAGCCCTACTAACGTCCTCCCTCCTACATACTAAAAGCCCTACTAACGTCCTCCCTCCTACATACTCAACGTGTATACTACATACTAAAAGCCCTACTAACGACCTCCCTCCTACATACTAAAATCCCTACTAACGTCCTCCCTCCTACATACTCAACATGTACATACTAAAAGCCCTACTAACGTCCTCCCTCCTACATACTCAACATGTATATAATACATACTAAAAGCCCTACTAACGTCCCCCTGCCTCCTACATACTCAACATGTATATACTACATACTAAAAGCCCTACTAACGTCCTCCCTCCTACATACTCAACATGTATATACTACATACTAAAAGCCCTACTAACATCCTCCCTCCTACATACTTAACATGTATATACTACATACTAAAAGCCCTACTAACGTCCTCCCTCCTACATACTCAACATGTATATACTACATACTAAAAGCCCTACAAACGTCCTCCCTCCTACATACTCAACATGTATATACTACATACTAAAAGCCCTTCTAACGTCCTCCCTCCTACATACTCAACATGTATATACAGTACTACATACTAAAAGCCCTACTAACGTCCTCCCTCCTACATACTCAACATGTATATACTACATACTAAAAGCCCTACTAACGTCCTCCCTCCTACATACTCAACATGTATATACTACATACTAAAAGCCCTTCTAACGTCCTCCCTCCTACATACTCAACATGTATATACTACATACTAAAAGCCCTACTAACGTCCTCCCTCCTACATACTCAACATGTATATACTACATACTAAAAGCCCTACTAACGTCCTCCCTCCTACATACTTAACATGTATATACTACATACTAAAAGCCCTACTAACGACCTCCCTCCTACATACTAAAAGCCCTACTAACGACCTCCCTCCTACATACTAAAATCCCTACTAACGTCCCCCCTCCTACATGCTTAACATGTATATACTACATACTAAAAGCCCTACTAACGTCCTCCCTCCTACATACTCAACATGTATATACTACATACTAAAATCCATACTAACGTCCCCCCTCCTACATGCTTAACATGTATATACTACATACTAAAAGCCCTACTAACGTCCTCCCTCCTACATACTCAACATGTATATACTACATACTGTCTACTTAACCATCCATTGTGTAAGTGAGGTTCGTTGGACTGTTTACATTGAAGTATACAGAAGCAATAAAGAATAAAAAAATAAATAATTCCATGTCGTTCAAAAAGACGCAATGCATTGTGGGGCGGTTGAGTAGGAAAAGTAAGCTATGGATTCATACACAAAATCTTCCCGGAAGTTAGTACTCATCCCGGCATTTCCCGCCTACACAAACTCACATACACTACCACAACATACTCAAACTCAAGCTTTGAACCTCAAACCTACAAAATGGCGCAGTTTCTGTGAGCTGATGATTTATTCTAGTAGTGTGGTTTAATGGTTAGAGCCCATTTTGCACCGCCATGTTTCTACAGTAGCCCAGAACGGACAAACTTAACAGCCTTACACGTTTTTATGTATAGTGGGGCGTTCTGGGGAAATGCACCTGTTGGAAGACCAAGAAGAAGAAGAAGTACTATAGAATAAATAACTAACTACATCTTCACCTCGTCACTTGATATTGTGGAAAGACTTGAGGCAGTGGTGGATGATGCCATCTTTAGTAACTATAGCTTCTTGTCCTTGAAGGCCACCGTAGCTTCTGTTATTATTAATCGAAATAATATGGGGGTGAAAGGTCATGGATTGGTTGAACCCTGTGATGTCATCGAGCACGTTTTCACACAAAGGAACTGAAACAGAATAAATCCTTCTGCAGCGGATTGGGGCTTTCTGAAGGTTTAGAAGGTGTGTGTGTGTGTGTGTGTGTGTGTGTGTGTGTGTGTGTGTGTGTGTGTGTGTGTGTGTGTGTGTGTGTATGCGTGTGTGTATGCGTGTGTGTGTATGTGTGTATGGGTGTGTGTTTGAGAGAAAGAGAGTGTGTGAGTGAGTGTGAGAGAGAAAAAGAGAGTGTGTGTATGTGTGTGTGTGTGTGTGTGTTTGTGTGTATGTATGAGTGTGCGTTCGTTCTTTCGGTCATTTGTGCTTGTATGTGTGTGTCTGTGAGCGTGTGTGACTTGTGTGTGTGTGTGTGTGTGTGTGTGTGTGTGTGTGAGCGTGTGTGACTGTGACTGTGTGTGTGTGTGTGTGTGTGTGTGTGTGTGTGTGTGTGTGTGTGTGTGTGTGTGTGTGTGGGTCAGGAGCTTTCTGAAGGTTTAAGATGTTTTTGCTTCTTAAAGGAGAAAGTGTTACAGAGTCTAATCTGTGCTTTACTCAGCAAGAAATCGGAGAAACCAGCAGCTGTTGTTTTCTGTTTTTGAATATGAGAATAGAAATAAGTGTGTGTGTGTGTGTGTGTGTGTGTGTGTGTGTGTGTGTGTGTGTTAATCAGTTTGTCTTCGATGGACACACACTTGACTGAAAGGTGTCAAAAAGTGATTTTGACAACAAGTGTTCTCCAGAAACACTGACTACACCTTTCAGCCATGTCATTATAACTACAGTAAAGTTGACCTAGCCTGGAAATCCAGACCCTGATATCTTGAACGATAGAGGGTCTGGCCACGATCAATAGTAATTTCCAACTCAAGGGGCGGCTCCTACTTGTGCATTTCAAATGCCACTGCACGCAGTTGGATAGCACTACAACCAATCAGAGCGATGCACAAGGCGATGTAAGCCCCGTTCGTTTAGCAAACAGCTGTTAAACTGTTAAATTAAACGTTTGCCATTGTCGGTCGGCAAAACAGAACATTCCACTTACTTGCTAATGAAAGATTTGAGTGCCGTCTTCCAAATCGTTAAGGGTCGAGGCCAAAGCAGTCTCAAACTCACACAACATATCCGCAGCCATCTTTGATGTTTACTATCACGGCTTCGACGTCGCATGCACGTCACTGTCGTCATCCGGTTACGTCCTCCCCAGAGCCCCATACAAAGGGCTCTGGCGCGCCCATATTAGATAGAACCAATTGAAACCACCAGCCAAATTTCTGGTTTTCTTGATAAAGCTTCAACTGAGCGTGTCCAGACCAACACGCGCAGCAAATTTAATTTGCCAGCGCCTAGTGGCAGGTCTGGGAATGCTAGGCTAAAGTTGCCCATGATAGAACAGAATCTACGCTATCTATCTATGATTTGTTGTTGAATGTAAAATCGGTAATAATGTGATGCAGGTGGTGAGGGCTCTCATGGTGTAGTGGTTAACCCCCCCCCCCCCCCCATAGAGTCTCAGTCCTCTTCACAGCAGACCCGGGTTAGAATCCAGCCCGGGTCGTTCTCTGCATGTCATTCCCCTCTCTGACACATTTCATCTCTGTCTCTACAAACTGTCTGATAAAGCTTTGAAAATGCCAAAAAAAAAACTATATATAATGAAAAATATATATAAATATTGCGATGAATGTGCGTTACTTAATAAATAAATAAATATTTAAAGAAATATATATCATAAATAATCAAGTTTTAATGTGTGTGTGTTACTGACCGTAGTCCGGCGCAGGTACTGAGAGCAACTCTGGACTGAGGGAATCCACGCACGCTGCCATGGTAATAACAGTGAGTCTGTACACACACACACACACACACACACACACACACACACACACACACACACACACACACACACACACACACACACACACACACACACACACACACACACACACACACACACACACAATGTCACAGTTGGGAAACACGACACACAGACAGTGTAAGTGAATGGTGGTGCATTCAGGGACTCACCACAGGGTGGGCCTTCACAGACACTCCGGTGCCGTTGGGAAGGTAGTAGAAAACATTTGGAGGTTTGGGAAGAAGATCGCTGCAAAAAGTAACAATAGCTTTGTTAAACCTGCAGAGTGTCGAATTTAGGGTTTTATTTCCTAGCAGATTTTGTAGAAAGTAATTATAATATCCATAAGTAAATTTAATTTAGTGCATAATAGCTGAAAAAAATGTTTTGAATGATTATTTTTCCCCTTAGAAAGGGTCTCATATATGTCTATATTTCTGCATATCTTGGACCAAGGCCTAGTGCCACCATCTTGAAAGTGTCATAGTTGGAATGTCATCAGGTGCATTGTTTAAAATGTAGAATTGTTCTTGTCCTTGAAGGCCACTGTAGCTTCTGTTATTATTCTAAAGGGTTGGGGTTACCCAGGGAGCGTTGCATTCTAGAACTTTGTAGAACTTTCTTGATGATGTCATATTACACACTGCACCTTTAAAGGGGCACTGTGCAACATGACGTCATCAAGAAAGTTCTAGAATGCAACGCTCCCTGGGTAACCCCACCCCTTTTGAATAACAACAGAAGCTACAGTGGCCTTCAAGGACAAAAACAATTCTAAACTTCAAACAATGCACCTGATGACATTCCAAAAACATGGATGCCTCCATAAGACTTGCCTGCTCAATGTACAAAATGTAATATTAATATTTGTAATTCTCCGCTCAGGAGGATAATTCAGATAATTGGCAGAGGTGATTTTACACCAATGAGGATATATTTATGAATGAGGATATTGATTTTAGCAAATACATTACTTAAAATGTTACACAGTGTCCCTTTAAGTGTGTGTGTGCCAAAGGGCCTGGGTGAGTTATAAGTAAGTAAGTAAGTAAAATGTATTTATAAAAGCACATTTATGACAGTTTGCACTGTCCAAAGTGCTGTACATAGTGCATTCAGTAGATAAACAATGAAGGTAAAATAACAATAACCAAAATAAAAGACGTAAAGCCCATAAATCCACATAAACACAGATAGTAGTGCAGAGGTAAGTAAGTAGTGCAGAGGTTAATGGGGAGGAAACACCAGGGTGTACATATGGGTTTTGAGCCTTGATTTAAAGGCAGAAGTGTAGAGTGAATCACTTTTGTCAGGTGGCAGTTGGTTCCACAAGCACGGAGCAACTAGTGCAAAGTACATTTCTGAGAGTTGTGCCAGTGGCATGGCTGTATACGCTGGTCACCAAAAGAAAGTGATTGTCTACAGTAGCTCAGGAGAGAGTGACATCTCAATTCCACTCAACGACACCACTGATGAGAGTTCAGATGGCCAGAAAGATGATGATGGTGACTTTGTCATTATGAGCTTTGCAGGTAAAACCATTAGATCTGCTAGGCCTTGTTTAAGAAAATTGTCCTATAATCTTTGTCAGCTATTTACTTTAAATACACCTTAAACAAGTGATTGTCTAATGGATTTGTCTTGCATTACAGTTTATGAGATATATATCAATGGCACAATTCACCCCATGGTATTCTCTCCAACCGCACAACTTACACCACACCGGGGGCAAGTTGTGCATCAAGAAAGCTAAATTTCTTCAACAGTTTATTCCAGATCCAAAGTTTTTATTGCCAGGGATGCACAGCACCCTGAAATATATGTACATATTTGAGTTGGAGACTTTACTGTCAAGGCCTTACTATAAAGTCACTTTGAGTGAAAAGTTGCACAACTTAGGCCACTCTCCCCTATATACATTGCCGTTTTATCTTTTTTTTTTTACACACACAAAGCAACACCTGCGCCGTCGCAACAAGGACATACAAAAAAAAGAAAGAAAAAAAAAAAAAAAAAAGAAAATGTATCCCATGTTCTCATCCGTAATGTAAGACTTCTGTAAAGGGAGTTCAATATTTTATCAGTGAAATGCAACACTTTGAAGACCTTGTTTTGAAAATATTCAAATCAAATAAAAGTCATGTTTTTTCATGCCTTTCAGATCCCACTCTGTGTGTCTGTGTTGTGTTCACTGACACTCTGTAAATGAGAGACTCACTGGTTCTTCTGCAGGTCCAGTAGATAGAGTCTCCCTCCGACCTCCAGCCCACACTGCAGCCTGTCTGGGTGGCCGTGCTGAAACACACAGGGACAGAAAAGACATTAGTTATTTAATAAACACTCTTTGCTTTAGTTACTTGGGAGGGAAGA
>CM049401.1:35882571-35905071 GCA_026929865.2 Hyperoplus lanceolatus
ATAAAACCCTGTTTTTCAGTTTATGCAAATTAGCGGAAATATTTCCAGGTTGACTTTAATGATCCAAGATTTTTTGTAGAGCACCCTAAAATACACCTGTGTGAGAAATTTCAAGTCAATCGGACTTACGGTGTGCGGGGCGTGGCCTCTCAAGCTTTCTTCAGTCGGGCTTAATAACAGCATTTGTGGCGCCCCCTATGGGTTAATCTCGATATGCTTTGAGGGACATGCTACCACATGACTTCTGCACATACCCAGGCCAACTTGTTAATAAGCCCCGCCCCTGCGTAAACGTTTTGGGCAATGGCGGCAAAAAAAATAATCATGGCTGACCCCTATGGTCTGAGAGGCTATAAAGGTAAAGGGGAGGAGCCTAATGTAGTAAAGGGGAGGAGCCTAATGTGGTAAAGGGGAGGAGCCTAATGTGGTAAAGGGGAGGAGCTTAATTTGTTAACGGGGAGGAGCCTAATGTGGTAAAGGGGAGGAGCCTAATGTGGTAAAGGGGAGGAGCCTAATGTGGTAAAGGGGAGGAGCCTAATGCGGTAAAGGGGAGGAGCCTAATGTGGTAAAGGGGAGGAGCTTAATTTGGTAGAGGGGAGGAGCCTACTGTGGTAAAGGGGAGGAGCCTAATGTGATAAAGGGGAGGAGTCTAATATGGTAAATGGGAGGAGCCTAATTTGGTAAAGGGGAGGTGCTTAATGTGGTAAAGGGGAGGAGCCTAATGTGGTAAATGGGAGGAGCCTAATGTTGCAAAGGGGAGGAGCTTAATGTGGTAAAGGGGAGGAGCCTAATGTGGTTAAGGGGAGGAGCCTAATGTGGTAAAGGGGAGGGGCCTAATGTGGTAAAGGGGAGGAGCTTAATTTGATAAAGGGGAGGAGCCTAATTTGGTAAAGGGGAGGAGCTTAATGTGGTAAAGGGGAGGAGCTTAATGTGGTAAAGGGGGGAGCCTAATGTGGTAAAGGGGAGGAGCCTAATGTGGTAAAGGGGGAGCCTAATTTGGTAAAGGGGAGGAGCCTAATTTGGTAAAGGGGAGGAGCTTAATGTGGTAAAGGGGAGGAGCCTAATGTGGTAAAGGGGAGGAGCTTAATGTGGTAAAGGGGAGGAGCCTAATGTGGTTAAGGGGAGGAGCCTAATGTGGTAAAGGGGAGGGGCCTAATGTGGTAAAGGGGAGGAGCTTAATTTGATAAAGGGGAGGAGCCCAATGTGGTAAAGGGGAGGAGCCTAATTTGGTAAAGGGGAGGAGCTTAATGTGGTAAAGGGGAGGAGCTTAATGTGGTAAAGGGGAGGAGCCTAATGTGGTAAAGGGGAGGAGCCTAATGTGGTAAAGGGGGGAGCCTAATTTGGTAAAGGGGAGGAGCCTAATTTGGTAAAGGGGAGGAGCTTAATGTGGTAAAGGGGAGGAGCCTAATGTGGTAAAGGGGAGGAGCTTAATGTGGTAAAGGGGAGGAGCCTAATGTGGTAAAGGGGAGGAGCTTAATTTGGTATAGGGGAGGGGCCTAATGTGGTAAAGGGGAGGGGCCTAGTTTTGTAAAGGGGAGGAGCCTGATGTGGTAAAGGGGAGGAGCTTAATGTGGTAAAGGGGAGGAGCCTAATGTGGTAAAGGGGAGGAGCTTAATGTGGTAAAGGGGAGGAGCCTAATTTGGTAAAGGGGAGGGGCCTAATGTGGTAAAGGGACATGCTACCACATGACTTCTGCACATACCCAGCAAGTTTGATGATGATAGGACCTATGGTTAAGGAGTTATGGCCAATTTGTGGATAGGCCCCGCCCCTGTGGCGCCCCCTATGGGTTAATCGCGATAAGCTTCGAGGGACATGCCACCACATGACTTCTTCACATACCCAGCAAGTTTGATGATGATAGCCCCGCCCCTGCGTAAACGTTTTAGTCAACGGCGGCCAAGTTTTTCAAGCTGTCCTACTAATATTTTTCGGAGACGTGCGTCACAGTCCCCCGGGGCTTCGTGAGACATTTGGTGTCGATGGAGTAACACTTGAAAAAGTTGTGGATAAAACCCTGTTTTTCAGTTTATGCTAATTAGCCGAAAGTATTTCCAGGTTGAATCTTATGGTCCGAGAGGCTTTTTTGTAGAGCACCCTAGAATACACCAGTGTGAGAAATTTCAAATCAATCGGACTTACGGTGTGCGGGGCGCGGCCTCTCAAACTTTCTTCACTCGGGGATTAATAACAGCGCCCCCTAGCGGAAATTAAAAAGAAATTCCTCGGAGCGAAATTGTAGAGCACCATGAGCTGTACATGTGTAATCAATTTCAAGTCAATCGGAGTCGGGTGAATTTTGTGGCGCCCCCTATGGGTTAATCGCGATAAGCTTCGAGGGACATGCTACCACATGACTTCTGCACACACCCAGCAAGTTTGATGATGATAGGACCTACGGTTAAGGAGTTATGGCCAATTTGTGGATAGGCCCCGCCCCTGTGGCGCCCCCTACGGGTTAATCGCGAGAAGCTTCGAGGGACATGCTACCACATGACTTCTGCACATACCCAGCAAGTTTGATGATGATAGGACCTACGGTTAAGGAGTTATGGCCAACGTGTTATTAAGCCCCGCCCATTTGTGGCGCCCCCTTTGGGTTAATCTCAATATGCTTCGATGGACATGCTACCACATGACTTCTGCACATACTCAGCAAGTTTCATGATGATAGGACCTATGGTTAAGGAGTTAGGGCCAACGTGTTATAATGCCCCGCCCATTTGTGGCGCCCCCTATGGGTTAATCGCAATAAGCTTCGAAGGGACATGCTACCACATGACTTCTGCACATACCCAGCAAGTTTGATGATGATAGAACCTACGGTTAGGGAGTTATGGCCAACGTGTTATTATGCCCCGCCCCTGCGTAAATGTTTTGGTCAATGGCGGCCATGTTTTTCAAGTTGTCCTACTAATCTTTTACGGGTATGTTTATTGTAGTCCCCCGGGGCTTCACGAGAAATTTGGTGTTGATACAGTCACATTTCAGAAAGTTGTGGATAACACGCTGTTTTTCACGTTATGCTAATTAGCCGGAAATATTCCCGAACACTTTTTATGGTCCAAGAGGCTTTTTTGTAGAGCACCCTAACATACACCTGTGTGAGAAATTTCAAGTCAATCGGAGTTACGGTGTGCGGGGCGTGGCCTCTCAAAGTTCTTTCAGTCGGGACTTACTAGCGGAAATTCAAAAAACTGTATAATAGCACACCCCGTGGGGTGGGGACGCACGTTGTGTGAAATTTTTGCGTTTCTACGTGCAACGGTGTGGGAGGAGAAGCGGCTAGAAATTTGAGGCAGAATAAGAAGAAGTAAGAATAAGTATGGTGCATAGTAATAATTACGGGTCCTCAATGCTTGAGGACCCGTACTTAATAAAGTATGGTGCTTAGTAATAATTACGGGTCCCCTGTTGACACAATTACGGGTCCCCTGTTGACACTGGGGACCCGTACTTAACTATATAAAAATAGCATTCTTTGCACTGATGGTCTTGTTTACTGTTACATCTAAAGCCCAGTTCAGACCAAAGATTCGCCTCGCAACGAATTGCAACGAGACGGTTTTAGAACGTCGCGAGGGAGAAGTGGCCGCAGTGTGAACTGCTCGTTTGCAGCGCGCAGAAAATTCAACATGTCAAATCACCAGGTCTAGTTTTAGAACTTCCAGGCCAGCACGTTGCGTCTCGTTGCAAGGTGAATCTTTGGTCTGAACTGGGCTTAATTTATGATCATCAGAGGAAAAATGAGAAATAATAAAAAATTCTTCATAGCTACTTAAATTAAAAGAAATTGCCTAATGTTCTAATATTTTTTGGTGACAGACAGACACAGACAGATGGACACACACACACACACACACACACACACACACACACACACACACACACACACACACACACACACACACACATACCTTTCATTACGTCACAGAGGAAGTCAAACGTCATGGAGACACAGAGGATGTGGTTGAGTACAGGGACGGGGATCGCCTCCATACACTCTGTCCACCGCAGAACGAACCAATCAGAGCAGCGCTGGATCCCCTCGTCCACTACACCTGGAGACACATACACACACACACACCTGTTAGTTCAGTTCAGTTTCCCTATGTATACTCAATTTACACGAAGCAAATTAAGTTACCACACTCCAGAGGGGGCCCTCACACAGGGTCAGCCATAGTACAGCACCCCTGGAGCTAAATGTCTTGCTCAAGGACGCAGTTGTAGAGATGGTGGGATCGAACCAGAGACCTCATGGTTACTGGTCGGCCACCTTTCCTCTATTACATCCTACAAGCCCCACCCCAACACACACACATATGTACATTTAGGGCGGCTGTGGCGAAGTGTGCACTGCATACTGGTCTTTGAAGTAAACTGGTTTGGGATGATTCTCAGAAGAGTGCGTCATGGCAACATCCAATTAGCTCATATACCTCGTTCCCACTGGTTTGGTGCACAAAGGTAACCTTGGTAACGCGTAGGGTAGGGTGGGATGGTAGGATGTCCCAGAGGAAAGCGTGTCCTCCCAGTAACCATGAGGTCTCTGGTTCCTTCTCCCAGTAACCATGAGGTCTCTGGTTCCTCCTCCCAGTAACCATGAGGTCTCTGGTTCCTCCTCCCAGTAACCATGAGGTCTCTGGTTCCTCCTCCCAGTAACCATGAGGTCTCTGTTTCCTCCCAGTAACCATGAGGTCTCTGGTTAGATCATTCTACATCTCCCATATGGTCTAGCGGTCAGGATTCCTGGTTTTCACCCAGGTGGCCCGGGTTCAACTCCTGGTATGGCAACTGTTCTTTGGTAACTAAGATGGTTCTTTAAAGAATGGGGGAGGAACCATATGGTCTCTTTACTTAACATGTGTTTCCACTGTTGACAGTACCCATAGGTCAAAATCAGACGTAGCATGGATATGAAGCCAGATCTTTGTCTACCTAATCGGAGTTACTTCTTGTAGTAAAATGGATGAAAATCAGTAATCTTGAACACTATACTATCGGACATATTCTGAAGTACCATAGTGGTGAGATCTTTCAAATGATAACTGCACATTTAGTAAATAACCATATTAAACCCATTAAAACAGTTTCATCATCTCCCATATGGTCTAGCGAATGTCAAGTGATTCCTGAGTTTTCACGGTTGACTGTAGCCCTGGTTCAACTCCCGGTATGGGAACTGTTCTTCAGAAAGTTGGTTCTTTAAAGAATTGCTGCCAGACCAAATCGATATGTCTTGCGAGCATCATATTGGTTAGGTCTGATCTCTTGCTGCTTCTTAAATGGATAGAATGAACCACCTAAAGCTTCAATTAACAATCCAAATCCTCTGTGCCGAAGATGGGTTCAATCCCCAGTGGAACCATTCTCAGATACTTTGTTTGATTGTCCAGGCTGTTGTCATTAAGACGAATGGCAGGTCAGAACACAGGGCCTGTCTTTTTTTAAAGGGCTCCTCCCCACATAGATTGGAGAAAGTCTGGACTGATTTGCTGGAGAGAAACAAATGTGAAGCTCCTGAGATCAGAGCGGTCTCACCAAGCCGGTGTTAAGGTTCCATACCAAACTACAGAGGCTTATAAAGCTTTGATTCCACTGGGGATTGAACCCAGGACCTTCTGCGTGTAAAGCAGACGTGATGACCACTACACTATAGAACCACGTATTAGCTAAAACCAGGTACCTCCAGATGGTTGAAGGTAGAACATCCTTGGAACCAATGCTTTCAAAGCCTCGTTCTCACTGTGCAGCTCGTACGGGGTGGTAACACAAGCTTGTGGAGCCCGGCTTGATCATATTTGTCATATTTGTTGTCCGCAAATCAGTCTGTACGTTCAACAATCTCCATGGGGAAGAGCCCACGGACAGAGAACATTTAGTCCTCATCACAAGAGTCTCCACAGAACCTTTTAAGTTGTTGATGCGAGACGAGGTGACCGAGTGGTTAAGGTGATGGACTGCTAATCCATTGTGCTCTGCACGCGTGGGTTCGAATCCCATCCTCGTCGAGGTTGAATTAAACTTTATTCCGTCGAATATATTTAGCAGACAATGTTTAAGGAGCTAATTTCTCATACAAGGAGTTAAGCCCAGGCCACATGGGTGAAATCAGGAAGTATGAATAAGCCATGTTCACATGGTAACTTTACATTTGGTACCGAATCATTCAAACACCAAAATAGTTTCTATCATCTCCCATATGGTCTAGCGTTCAGGATTCCTGGTTTTCACCCAGGCGGCCCGGGTTCAACTCTCATTTTGGGAACTTAATTTTCAGTTTTTTGTACAAGTCTTCTCAGTCAGACATGATTCCAGTTTCAGAAAACATCTCACCCAGATATCTCTGAACTTTACCCTTTATAGGACCAGCTATGATGATGTGACATGCTGCACTAATGATCCACATTCAAAGAGTTCATAAATCAACAAGTATTGCTTAACATATTAGAAACGTTATTGGATGGTGAAATCGGCAAAAGAATCATTAAATCATGTCCATATGATGCTTTCACGTAATTTAACGATAGTTTAACGAACCATTTGAAACCCAATAAAACATCCATCATCTCCCATATGGTCTAATTGTCAGGATTCCTGGTTTTCACCCAGGTGACCCGGGTTCAACTCCCGGTATGGGAATCATTTTTAAGTCATTTGGTTCTTTAAAGAATGGCTGCTAAACAAAGTCTGTCTGTCAAGTTTTGCCAGAACAGCCTGATCTTGTGAGCGTCACATTCGTTTGGTCTGGTTCCTGCTTTCTAGAACCTCAACAGAGGAGGAACCAGGTTGCTGGTTCTTTGAAGTGACACGCAAACACAGAGTAAAGGATAAAAACATTGACTGAACATGGGTGAAATCAGGAAGTATGAATAAGCCATGTTCACATGGTAACTTTACATCTGGTACCGAATCATCAAAAACACAATAAAGACTACAATCATCTCCCATATGGTCTAGCGGTCAGGATTCCTGGTTTTCACCCAGGCGGCCCGGGTTCAACTCCCGGTATGGGAACTGTTCTTTAGTAAGTTGGTTCTTTAAAGAATTGCTGCCAGATGAAATCGATATGTCTTGTGAGCTTCGTATTGGTTTGTTCTGGTACCTTGCTGATTCTTAAATAGATAGATAGATAGAATGAACCACCTAAAGCTGTAATTAATTATCCAAACCCTCTGTGCCGAAGATGGTCCAGTGGAATGCTACATCGCCTGGGGACTCTGCCGACGCGGGTTTCAACCCCGACGCAGGAGACTGAGGTATGCAACACACAAACATCCGCGTTCAATCGTTCATCAAACTCAAACCAAAACCGTTCAAACCTTGCATTGCGCTTGCGTTCATTTCCGCGTCGTCGAATTTCAATTTCCAACTTGGATATTTAGGTGAACAAACAACAGCTTCACTGGCTCGGTGGGAGCCTGAAAGTGAACATGAGGTCTCTGGTTCCTTCTCCCAGTAACCATGAGTTCTCTGGTTCCTCCCAGAAACCATGAGGTCTCTGGTTGGATCCCCGGCACCGGACAGGAGGGTGTTAGTAGTAAAACTAGTACTGGCCGCTATAACATCTAAGGGACCCACCATCTGCGAAAATACGAATTTCAAAGTGCCACTTGTAAATTCACTGATACAGATAACATGGGTTTCCACTGTTGACTGTAGCCATTATTCTTATAAATGAGGCCCTAGGTCTGGCATTCTGACCTAACGATCGACTTCATGACAACAGGCTGGACAGTAGCATAAAACTTGTGGAATAGAGACGAGTTGACTGAGTGGTTAAGGTGATGGACTGCTAATCCATTGTGCTCTGCACGCGTTGGTTCAAATCCCATCCTCATCGTAGTTAAATATAACTTTATTCTGCCTGCTCCATTACCACAAGTCTCTTTGGAACAAGGTACATTTATGGGTTTGAGTAGCCCCTCTCCATCATTATGTGGTTCTATAGTGTAGTGGTCATCACGTCTGCTTTACACGCAGAAGGTCCTGGGTTCAATCCCCAGTGGAACCATTCTCAGATACCTTGTTTGATTGTCCAGGCTGTTGTCATTAAGATGAATGGCAGGTCATAACAGAGGGCCTGTCTTTTTTTTAAAGGGCTCCTCCCCACAGAGATTGGAGAAAGTCTGGACTGATTTGCTGGAGAGAAACAAATGTGAAGCTCCTGAGATCAGAGCGGTCTCACCAAGCTGGTGTTAAGGTTCCGTACCAAACTACAGAGGCTTATAAAGCTTTGGCTCCACTGGGGATGGAACCCAGGACCTTCTGCGTGTAAAGCAGACGTGATGACCACTACACTATAGAACCATGAATTAGCTAAAACCAGGTATCTCCAGATGGTTGAAGGTAGAACATCCTTGGAACCAATGCTTTCAAAGCCTCGTTCTCACTGTGCAGCTCGTACGGGGTGGTAACACAAGCTTGTGGAGCCCGGCTTGATCATATTTGTCATAGTTGTCGTCCGCAAATCAGTCTGTACGTTCTACAGTCTCCATGGGGAAGAGCCCACAGACAGAGAACATTTAGTCCTCATCACAAGAGTCTCAACAGAACCTTTTAAGTTGTTGATGCGAGACGAGGTGACCGAGTGGTTAAGGTGATGGACTGCTAATCCATTGTGCTCTGCACGCGTGGGTTCGAATCCCATCCTCGTCGAGGTTGAATTAAACTTTATTCTGTTGAATATATTTAGCAGAAGATGTTTAAGGAGCTAATTTCTCATACCAGGAGGTGAACCCAGGCCACATGGGTGAAATCAGGAAGTATGAATAAGCCATGTTCACATGGTAACTTTACATTTGGTACCGAATCATTCAAACACCAATAAAGTTTCTATCATCTCCCAAATGGTCTAGCGTTCAGGATTCCAGGTTTTCACCCAGGTGGCCCGGGTTCAACTCCCGGTATGGGAAATGTTCTTCAGTAAGTTAGTTCTTTAAAGAATTGCTGCCAGATGAAATCGATATGTCTTGTGAGCTTCGTATTGGTTTGTTCTGGTACCTTGCTGATTCTTAAATAGATAGATAGATAGAATGAACCACCTAAAGCTGTAATTAATTATCCAAACCCTCTGTGCCGAAGATGGTCCAGTGGAATGCTACATCGCCTGGGGACTCTGCCGACGCGGGTTTGAACCCCGCCGCAGAAGACTAAGGTATGCAACACACAAACATCCGCGTTCATCAAACTCAAACCAAAACCGTTCAAAACTTGCGTTGTGCTTGCGTTCATTTCCGCGTCGTCGAATTTCAATTTCCAACTTGGATATTCAGGAGAACAAACAACAGCTTCACTGGCTCGGTGGGAGCCTGAAAGTGAACATGAGGTCTCTGGTTCCTTCTCCCAGTAACCATGAGTTCTCTGGTTCCTCCCAGAAACCATGAGGTCTGTGGTTCTTCCTCCCAGTGACCATGAGGTCTCTGGTTGGATCCCCGGCACCGGACAGGAGGGTGTTAGTAGTAAAACTTGTACTGGTCGCTATAACATCTAAGGAACCCACCATCTGCGAAAATACGAATTTCAAAGTGCCACACTGATACAGATAACATGGGTTTCCACTGTTGACTGTAGCCATTATTCTTATAAATGAGGCCCTAGGTCTGGCATTCTGACCTAACGATCGACTTCATGACAACAGGCTGGACAGTAGCATAAACCTCCATGGGGAAGAGCCCACAGATATAGAACATTTAGTCCTCATCACAAGAGTCTCAACAGAACCTTTTAAGTTGTTGATGTGAGACGAGGTGACCGAGTGGTTAAATTGATGGACTGCTAATCCATTGTGCTCTGCACGCGTGGGTTCAAATCCCATCCTCGTCGAGGTTGAATTTAACTTTATTCTGCTTTGTTTAAATGTAAATAAACTAACATACTCCATTACCACAAGTCTCTTTGGAACAAGGTACATTTATGGGTTTGAGTAGCCCCTCTCCATCATTATGTGGTTCTATAGTGTAGTGGTCATCACGTCTGCTTTACACGCAGAAGGTCCTGGATTCAATCCCCGGTGGAACCATTCTCAGATACCTAGTTTGATTGTCCAGGCTGTTCTCATTAAGATGAATGCTAGGTCATAACACAGGGCCTGTCTTTTTTTAAAGGGCTCCTCCCCACAGAGATTGGAGAAAGTCTGGACTGATTTGCTGGAGAGAAACAAATGTGAAGCTCCTGAGATCAGAGCGGTCTCACCAAGCTGGTGTTACTGTTCCATACTAAACATCTCACCCAGATATCTCTGAACTTTACCCTTGAAAGGACCAGCTATGATGATGTGACATGCTGCACTAATGATCCACATTCAAAGAGTTCATAAATCAACAAGTATTGCTTAACATATTAGAAACGTTATTGGATGGTGAAATCGGCAAAACAATCATTAAATCATGTCCATATGATGCTTCACGTAATTTAACGATAGTTTAACGAACCATTTGAAACCCAATAAAACATCCATCATCTCCCATATGGTCTAATTGTCAGGATTCCTGGTTTTCACCCAGGTGACCCGGGTTCAACTCCCGGTATGGGAATCATTGTTAAGTCATTTGGTTCTTTAAAGAATGGCTGCTAAACAAAGTCTGTCTGTCAAGTTTTGCCAGAACAGCCTGATCTTGTGAGCGTCACATTCGTTTGGTCTGGTTCCTGCTTTCTAGAACCTCAACAGAGGAGGAACCAGGTTGCTGGTTCTTTGAAGTGACACGCAAACACAGAGTCAAGGGTAAAAACATTGACTGAACATGGGTGAAATCAGGAAGTATGAATAAGCCATGTTCACATGGTAACTTTACATCTGGTACCGAATCATCAAAAACACAATAAAGACTACAATCATCTCCCATATGGTCTAGCGGTCAGGATTCCTGGTTTTCACCCAGGCGGCCCGGGTTCAACTCCCGGTATGGGAACTGTTCTTTAGTAGGTTGGTTCTTTAAAGAATTGCTGCCAGATGAAATCGATATGTCTTGTGAGCTTCGTATTGGTTTGTTCTGGTACCTTGCTGATTCCTAAATAGATAGATAGATAGAATGAACCACCTAAAGCTGTAATTAATTATCCAAACCCTCTGTGCCGAAGATGGTCCAGTGGAATGCTACATCGCCTGGGGACTCTGCCGACGCGGGTTTGAACCCCGCCGCAGGAGACTAAGGTATGCAACACACAAACATCCGCGTTCAATCGTTCATCAAACTCAAACCAAAACCGTTCAAAACTTGCGTTGCGCTTGCGTTCATTTCCGCGTCGTCGAATTTCAATTTCCAACTTGGATATTCAGGAGAACAAACAACAGCTTCACTGGCTCGGTGGGAGCCTGAAAGTGAACATGAGGTCTCTGGTTCCTTCTCCCAGTAACCATGAGTTCTCTGGTTCCTCCCAGAAACCATGAGGTCTGTGGTTCCTCCTCCCAGTGACCATGAGGTCTCTGGTTGGATCCCCGGCACCGGACAGGAGGGTGTTAGTAGTAAAACTAGTACTGGCCGCTATAACATCTAAGGAACCTACCATCTGCGAAAATACGAATTTCAAAGTGCCTCATGTAAATTGACTGATACAGATAACATGGGATTCCACTGTTGACTGTAGCCATTATTCTTATAAATGAGGCCCCAGGTCTGGCATTCTGACCTAACGATCGACTTCATGACAACAGGCTGGACAGTAGTATACAACTTGTGGAATAGAGACGAGTTAACTGAGTGGTTAAGGTGATGGACTGCTAATCCATTGTGCTCTGCACGCGTGGGTTCAAATCCCATCCTCATCGTAGTTAAATATAACTTTATTCTGCTTTGTTTAAATGTAAATAAACTCACATACTCCATTACCACAAGTCTCTTTGGAACAAGGTACATTTATGGGTTTGAGTAGCCCCTCTCCATCATTATGTGGTTCTATAGTGTAGTGGTCATCACGTCTGCTTTACACGCAGAAGGTCCTGGGTTCAATCCCCAGTGGAACCATTCTCAGATACCTTGTTTGATTGTCCAGGCTGTTGTCATTAAGATGAATGGCAGGTCATAACAGCGGGCCTGTCTTTTTTTTAAAGGGCTCCTCCCCACAGAGATTGGAGAAAGTCTGGACTGATTTGCTGGAGAGAAACAAATGTGAAGCTCCTCAGATCAGAGCGGTCTCACCAAGCTGGTGTTAAGGTTCCGTACCAAACTACAGAGGCTTATAAAGCTTTGGCTCCACTGGGGATGGAACCCAGGACCTTCTGCGTGTAAAGCAGACGTGATGACCACTACACTATAGAACCATGTATTAGCTAAAACCAGGTATCTCCAGATGGTTGAAGGTAGAACATCCTTGGAACCAATGCTTTCAAAGCCTCGTTCTCACTGTGCAGCTCGTACGGGGTGGTAACACAAGCTTGTGGAGCCCGGCTTGATCTTGTGCGCTTCATATTTGTTGTCCGCAAATCAGTCTGTACGTTCAACAATCTCCATGGGGAAGAGCCCACGGACAGAGAACATTTAGTCCTCATCACAAGAGTCTCCACAGAACCTTTTAAGTTGTTGATGCGAGACGAGGTGACCGAGTGGTTAAGGTGATGGACTGCTAATCCATTGTGCTCTGCACGCATGGGTTCGAATCCCATCCTCGTCGAGGTTGAATTAAACTTTATTCCGTCGAATATATTTAGCAGAAGATGTTTAAGGAGCTAATTTCTCATACCAGGAGGTGAACCCAGGCCACATGGGTGAAATCAGGAAGTATGAATAAGCCATGTTCACATGGTAACTTTACATTTGGTACCGAATCATTCAAACACCAATAAAGTTTCTATCATCTCCCATATGGTCTAGCGTTCAGGATTCCTGGTGTTCACCCAGGCGGTCTGTAGCCTGGTGCTACCAGACCACCGTACTTCATTTCATTTGTACAGAAGGTCTGGCAGTGCTTTAATTGGCAAACGTTCACTCATGGAGGCGGGTGTCTGTTAAAGTTTAAAACTATTGGATCTGGATTAGCCAACCTATCGCATAACGTTTGGTCGTCACGTGTGTCATGAGCCGGCTTCTGGCAACTGAAACTGGAGCGCGACTTCGACGTCATCGTTCTCAGCCACTCGCTCTGTTCGCTGATTGGACCGGCTGTCGAATCTCCAGCAAAACTGGGAAATGGGCTGTACACCCAGACTGACTACTGAAGGGAAAATAAAATTTGGCCGGAAGTAGGCGGGCGGGCGGAGCCAGGCTAGGCGGTCTGTGTTCAATTCTGGGTTTGGGAAATTCAATGTCAGTTTTTTGTACAAGTCTTCTCAGTCAGATATGATTCCAGTTTCAGAAAACATCTCACCCAGATATCTCTCAACTTTACCCTTGAAAGGACCAGCTATGACGATGTGACATGGGCTGCTCCAAATATTCAGCGAAAACCAGGAACCGTTATTGTTAGACTTAAAGATACTACCTTATTGGTTCCACATTGCATCTGTCCAAATATGTTAATCCTGCAATCATGTACATGATCTCAGAATTCCGTCAAGGCATAAGTTAGCCTTAATAGCGATGACACTTTGAATAAACATACATTCCCATACCGGGAGTTGAACACGGGTGAAAACCAGGAATCCTGACCGCTAGACCATATGGGACAAAATAACATGTTGTAATGGGTTTCAAATGATTATTTACTGAATGTAAAGTTACCATTTGAAAGATCTCACCACTGGTACTTTTGAATATGTCCGATGGTCTAGTGGTCAAATTACACAAGGCACTTTGAAATTCGTATTTCCGCAGATGGTGGGCACCTCAGATGTAATAGTACTAGTTTTACTACTAACACCCTCCTGTCTGGTGCCAGGGATCGAGCAAGAGACCTCATGGTTACTGGGAGGACACTCTTTCCTCTGGGACATCCTACCACCCTGCCCTACCCCGCGCGTAAGGTTACCTTTGTGCGCCAAACCAGTGGGAACGAGGCGTATGAGCTAATTGGATGTTGCAGCATGCCATGACGCACTCTTCTGAGATTCATCCCAAACGGTAACAGGAGATAATCTTTACAGCAATGTGTTTTGCAAATGTGTTCCGTGAATTTGCAATAAAAACAATTAGTTCAGACAAAAAAAAAATGTCTTCACTTACCAAAGAACATTGGGTGAAAACCAGGAATCCTGACCGCTCGACAATATGGGAGATGACAGAGACTTTAATGGGTTTTGAACGATTTGGTACCAAATGTTGAGTTGCCATGTGAACATGTCTGCCTAAAGCTTCGACTAACAATCCAAACCCTCTGTGCCGAAGATGGTCCAGTGGAATGCTACATCGCCTGGGGACTCTGCCGACGCGGGTTTGAACCCCGACGCAGGAGACTAAGGTATGCAACACACAAACATCCGCGTTCAATCGTTCATCAAACTCAAACCAAAACCGTTCAAAACCTGCGTTGCGCTTGCGTTCATTTCCGCGTCGTCGAATTTCAATTTCCAACTTGGATATTCAGGAGAACAAACAACAGCTTCACTGGCTCGGTGGGAGCCTGAAAGTGAACATGAGGTCTCTGGTTCCTTCTCCCAGTAACCATGAGTTCTCTGGTTCCTCCCAGAAACCATGAGGTCTGTGGTTCTTCCTCCCAGTGACCATGAGGTCTCTGGTTGGATCCCCGGCACCGGACAGGAGGGTGTTAGTAGTAAAACTAGTACTGGCCGCTATAACATCTAAGGGACCCACCATCTGCGAAAATACGAATTTCAAAGTGCCACTTGTAAATTCACTGATACAGATAACATGGGTTTCCACTGTTGACTGTAGCCATTATTCTTATAAATGAGGCCCCAGGTCTGGCATTCTGACCTAAGGATCGACTTCATGACAACAGGCTGGACAGTAGCATAAAACTTGTGGAATAGAGACGAGTTGACTGAGTGGTTAAGGTGATGGACTGCTAATCCATTGTGCTCTGCACGCGTGGGTTCAAATCCCATCCTCATCGTAGTTAAATATAACTTTATTCTGCCTGCTCCATTACCACAAGTCTCTTTGGAACAAGGTACATTTATGGGTTTGAGTAGCCCCTCTCCATCATTATGTGGTTCTATAGTGTAGTGGTCATCACGTCTGCTTTACACGCAGAAGGTCCTGGGTTCCTCCCCAGTGGAACCATTCTCAGATACTTTGTTTGATTGTCCAGGCTGTTGTCATTAAGATGAATGCTAGGTCATAACAGAGGGCCTGTCTTTTTTTTAAAGGGCTCCTCCCCACAGAGATTGGAGAAAGTCTGGACTGATTTGCTGGAGAGAAACAAATGTGAAGCTCCTGAGATCAGAGCGGTCTCACCAAGCTGGTGTTAAGGTTCCGTACCAAACTACAGAGGCTTATAAAGCTTTGGTTCCACTGGGGATTGAACCCAGGACCTTCTGCGTGTAAAGCAGACGTGATGACCACTACACTATAGAACCACATTTTATAGTAACCACTTCCTAGATGCTTGAAGGTATAAAATCCTTCGAACCAATGCCTTAAAAACCTCGTTCTCACTGTGCAGCTCGTATGGGGTGGTAACACAAGCTTGTGGAGCCCGGCTTGATCTTGTGCGCTTCATATTTGTTGTCCGCAAATCAGTCTGTACGTTCTACAATCTCCATGGGGAAGAGCCCACAGACAGAGAACATTTAGTCCTCATCACAAGAGTGTCGAATGAACCTTTTAAGTTGTTGATGCGAGACGAGGTGACCGAGTGGTTAAGGTGATGGACTGCTAATCCATTGTGCTCTGCACGCGTGGGTTCGAATCCCATCCTCGTTGAGGTTGAATTAAACTTTATTCTGTTGAATATATTTAGCAGACAATGTTTAAGGAGCTAATTTCTCATACGTGGGGCCTATCCGAAAACTTTTTTTTGCATAGGAAATTTCCTTTCCTATCGAGATGACCCGGAAGTGCTCGGCAGATAGGTGATCCGAATAACCAAAATGCTTAGGAAAGGCATAGGAAAGGAGCCTCGATTCATCCTTTAACCCTCCTTTAGCATAGGTTACTCCTGGCTAACCTATGCTAAAGGAAAGGAGATAGTGGTATCCCATAATCCTTTACGGCGGCAAGATTTAAAGCAACAGGCCACCGCCGGAGTTTACCGACTCTACACGAATACGAACGAGAGGTAAAACAGAAGAGAGGAGAGGAGAAGAGAAGAGAGGAAGATTTAACTCGGCTAAAACAAAATACCCCCCCCCCCCCACACACAGGCTAAAGATAATAAAGAACTCATAAAAGACCAACATCATAATAGTTATTTTCGTAGCACATAATTTACACCATAAGAAAATAAAATACCAACTTCACATTTAATGAAGTTACTGGGGGCAGTTCATTTCAACATCAACACAAGTGTAGCCTCTTTTTATTCCACATGTGAATTGGGATATAAGGGAGTGATTCTCACTCTGTTGGCGACAACCTGATTAAAATCAATATGAAAAGAACGCATGGATCAAACGAGCGCTTGTTGTAGTCCATTTTCGGAGAATAGTGAAGTTTCACGCTAGTGACTCACGTCAGCAATACTCGCCGTCGCGCAATGACGTCGGTTAGGAAAAGTGGAGTCGAATTCATTTGAAACAGCACTGTCCTTTCCTATGTTCGATAGGAAGCACCTTTCATCTCTCCTTAACCCCGATGACGTTTAGGGGTTAAGGTATAGGAAAGGAGGCTTATAGGTTAGGAGATTGGACTTTTCGGATAGGCCCCAGGAGTTAAACCCAGGCCACATGGGTGAAATCAGGAAGTATGAATAAGCCATGTTCACATGGTAACTTTACATTTGGTACCGAATCATTCAAACACCAATAAAGTCTCTATCATCTCCCATATGGTCTAGCGTTCAGGATTCCTGGTGTTCACCCAGGCGGCCCGGGTTCAACTCTGGGTTTGGGAACTTAATTTTCAGTTTTTTGTACAAGTCTTCTCAGTCAGACATGATTCCAGTTTCAGAAAACATCTCACCCAGATATCTCTGAACTTTACCCTTTATAGGACCAGCTATGATCATGTGACATGCTGCACTAATGATCCACATTCAAAGAGTTCGTAAATCAACAAGTATTGCTTAACATATTAGAAACGTTATTGGATGGTGAAATCGGCAAAACAATCATTAAATCATGTCCATATGATGCTTTCACGTAATTTAACGATAGTTTAACGAACCATTTGAAACCCAATAAAGCATCCGTCATCTCCCATATGGTCTAATTGTCAGGATTCCTGGTTTTCACCCAGGTGACCCGGGTTCAACTCCCGGTATGGGAATCATTTTTAAGTCATTTGGTTCTTTAAAGAATGGCTGCTAAACAAAGTCCGTCTGTCAAGTTTTGCCAGAACAGCCAGGGGCCTGTTTCAGGTAGCTGGTTTTGAGGCAACCCAGAGTTTGTTCGCTCTGAGTTGGTGGAAACTCTGGGTTTTCCATTTCAGGTAGCAGGTTCAGCGCAACCGAGAGTCAGTTACTGCGGCAACATACGCCGTGGGTCTAACCTGCTGGATAGGTGGTTAGACCTACCCTGAGTTTGTTTTCACTTTACGCTGCAGCTCCGACTGAAGAAAGAGTCACTGTCACAACGCGTCCCTGTACAGTTTGAAGCAAAATCACTCCATAGAAATCTCCATCGGGATGTTTTTATCACTTCCAGATGATTTTACGTTTGATCGATCATTTAATCAGTAGCCTTGTTCTCAGCCCTCGTTCGTTCATATGCGGCTACCTTACACATCGTGAACATGCTTTACATTCAGATTAATAAACCTATTGTATTGTATGTATCTCGTTATTTATTTTTATCATTATCAGTAGTTTTTTAACATCTGTGCCACTGAACATAGGCTATTTATGTCAGGTTGAAATGTAATTCTGCGGCTGCACGCGATCGTTATTGTTCACTTGTGTCATCCCAAAGTCACAGACAAGCCTCGTTAAGTAGCCCAATATGAATATAGAAATAATATAATAATTTAAACTGTGATCACTAGAGGACAAGGGATCTGGTAATAAAACAATCAGGATCTACAATGGAAACTGTCACCTTATGTGTCAAACGTTAATATCTTTCACTCCCCATTTAAAAGAAGCGACAGTCTGTTTACTGCACAGTAGGCCTATTATAGCTTGCCTACATAATAGGCTACAGCGAATATAAACCACTGTCAGCAGTGCTGTGCAGCGGCAGCTTGATAATTTTGTTGCTGCTGATATGCGTAACTTAATTCTTAAAATAGACTTGCTTCTCATACGGAAGCAATGATGCTCTTGACAAAAAACGTTTGCACCGTTTTTTTCTGAATTGCCGAAGTGATTAGATCAGAGTTATGAGACTATCCCCGTTCGTTCTTCTCCATAAGCTCATAAGTTAATATTTCTTACTCTAGTGGGAGGAGCGGAGAAGTTTTTTTTTTCTTTTTTGAGAAGTGGAGAAGTGGGAGGATCAAGCATTTGTTTCTTCTGTTTCCATGGTGAATCATGTTTTCAGCGATCCATTGACGATGGCTTTTATGCACACGCTCCACCCAGAGTGAACACGCTCAGAGTTGATTAACCCAACGCTGATCCACTGTTCTGAAACCGAAAACCCAGAGTTTCTCATCAACCCTGCTCTCTGAGTTGACCAACTCAGAGCGCAGGATTAAACCCAGAGTATGTAAAACCAGCTACCTGAAACAGGCCCCTGATCTTGTGAGCGTCACATTTGTTTGGTCTGGTTCCTGCTTTCTAGAACCTCAACAGAGGAGGAATCAGGTTGCTGGTTCTTTGACGTGACACGCAAACACAGAGTCAAGGATAAAAACATTGACTGAACATGGGTGAAATCAGGAAGTATGAATAAGCCATGTTCACGTGGTAATTTTACATCTGGTACCGAATCATCAAAAACACAATAAAGACTACAATCATCTCCCATATGGTCTAGCGGTCAGGATTCCTGGTTTTCACCCAGGCGGCCCGGGTTCAACTCCCGGTATGGGAACTGTTCTTCAGTAAGTTGGTTCTTTAAAGAATTGCTGCCAGATGAAATCGATATGTCTTGTGAGCTTCATATTGGTTAGGTATTGTACCTTGCTGATTCCTAAATAGATAGATAGATAGAATGAACCACCAACAGCAGTCTTTTTTTAAAGGGCTCCTCCCCACAGAGATTGGAGAAAGTCTGGACTGATTTGCTGGAGAGAAACAAATGCGAAGCTCCTGAGATCAGAGTGTTCTCACCAAGCTGGTGTTAAGGTTCCGTACCAAACTACAGAGGCTTATAAAGCTTTGGCTCCACTGGGGATTGAACCCAGGACCTTCTGCGTGTAAAGCAGACGTGATGACCACTACACTATAGAACCACGTATTAGCTAAAACCAGGTATCTCCAGATGGTTGAAGGTAGAACATCCTTGGAACCAATGCTTTCAAAGCCTCATTCTCACTGTGCAGCTCGTATGGGGTGGTAACACAAGCTTGTGGAGCCCGGCTTGATCTTGTGCGCTTCATATTTGTCGTCCGCAAATCAGTCTGTACGTTCTACAATCTCCATGGGGAAGAGCCCACAGACAGAGAACATTTAGTCCTCATCACAAGAGTCTCGACAGAACCTTTTAAGTTGTTGATGCGAGACGAGGTGACCGAGTGGTTAAGGTGATGGACTGCTAATCCATTGTGCTCTGCACGCATGGGTTCGAATCCCATCCTCGTCGAGGTTGAATTAAACTTTATTCTGTTGAATATATTTAGCAGAAGATGTTTAAGGAGCTAATTTCTCATACCAGGAGTTGAACCCAGGCCACATGGGTGAAATCAGGAAGTATGAATAAGCCATGTTCACATGGTAACTTTACATTTGGTACCGAACCATTCAAACACCAAAATAGTTTCTATCATCTCCCATATGGTCTAGCGTTCAGGATTCCTGGTGTTCACCCAGGCGGCCCGGGTTCAACTCCCATTTTGGGAACTTAATTTTCAGTTTTTTGTACAAGTCTTCTCAGTCAGACATGATTCCAGTTTCAGAAAACATCTCACCCAGATATCTCTGAACTTTACCCTTGAAAGGACCAGCTATGATCATGTGACATGCTGCACTAATGATCCACATTCAAAGAGTTCATAAATCAACAAGTATTGCTTAACATATTAGAAACGTTATTGGATGGTGAAATCGGCAAAACAATCATTAAATCATGTCCATATGATGCTTTCACGTAATTTAACGATAGTTTAACGAACCATTTGAAACCCAATAAAACATCCATCATCTCCCATATGGTCTAATTGTCAGGATTCCTGGTTTTCACCCAGGTGACCCGGGTTCAACTCCCGGTATGGGAATCATTGTTAAGTCATTTGGTTCTTTAAAGAATGGCTGCTAAACAAAGTCTGTCTGTCAAGTTTTGCCAGAACAGCCTGATCTTGTGAGCGTCACATTCGTTTGGTCTGGTTCCTGCTTTCTAGAACCTCAACAGAGGAGGAACCAGAGGGGTATACCACGAAACAAACTCAACAGAGCCATGCTCTCTTTTTTTGATCTGGTTCAACATAACACAAACCCTCGCTCAGAGCTAACCGGTATCACGAAGGAAGTTATCAACCTCTTATGTTGAACGAGGGTTTCGGCTTCAGGCTCTGTGCGCGTCCCCATGAATGGGGGCGTTTGACCCGTCATTTGACTCTGCATCCGCACAAAATGGACTGATCTTGTGCCGATAACTTTACACAAACGGACTGATTGTGAGCAGCTGAGTAAAACAAAAGTGTGTCGCCAACTTCATTCAAGAGGAAGAGTTTGTCAGTCTGAATTATTACAGCAGAAATCAGAGAGCCGACAACTCTTACTGCAAATAGGCTAAGGAGAGTGGAATGCTGGCAGCATGGAAATGATTTATTTATCTTGCCGATCGTTCTCGCGGTGCGTAACGTGACATTATAAAACAATGAAATGTTGAACTCGGATTTAAACACTATACCATTTAGCCTAATATATATATAGGCTACTTTGATATATTTATTGCACTACGCCTATAGTCTTTACTACTACGCCTATAGTAATTTATGTCTGACACGCCTATAGTAATTTATGTCTGACACTGTCCCCAAATGAATAGCCTATGGAAAATCACTTTAGTTTTGGGCCACAGCATACTGAATACAATTTTGATTTAGACTATTAGTCTTTTATTTGAATCTTACACATTCCAATAGGCCTACATTAAAACACCTGCAGTCTGTATTTTTCGGACAAATTTGAATTTACTGTGAGAAGCTTAACCTGCGAGTCTGCAGCGATGTCCGAACTGTGACAGCTGTCACCTGTCACGTCCCAACTGTAATCGCTACTGATGAAAAGAAAGAAGCCTACAGTGAAATAATGTTGCAAACTGTGATTTTATAGAACGCTTTATTAAGAGCCAGTGTGTGTAGATCGCCAGGTAAAACCATTTGAGATGCGAGCATAGAGTAGCGCTGCATACAGTAGGTCTAGGCTATTTAACATTTTCTGCATCAATAACTGTATGCATGTGGCAAAAAGCTGCAGCGCGATGTTACAGTTCACTCTGCTGTAAGCCTTATGTCACGGCTTCGTTTCGTTCATTAACTTACTGATCAATAAGTTTACTGATTTAACGAGTTTCCTCAGTGAGAATATATCGCTCAGACAATATAGTCAGGTCCGCGGGATTTCAAAATGTGTAGTTTCCTTAAAGGGCAGCGCTCTAAGAGCTGAATTTAAGCTCAAACTCTGAAACAAAAACTGCTCTGAGCAGGTTAGCCGTGCAGCCTCTGTTACCACGGTGATCTAGCCAGGTAGAAAGAGAGCCACCTTTCGTGATACTGAAAACTCTGGCTTTAGACTCAACAGACCTCGCTCAGCCCTTAACATGCTGCACTAATGATCCACATTCAAAGAGTTCATAAATCAACAAGTACTGCTTAACATATTAGAAACGTTATTGGATGGTGAAATCGGCAAAACAATCATTAAATCATGTCCATATGATGCTTTCACGTAATTTAACGATAGTTTAACGAACCATTTGAAACCCAATAAAACATCCATCATCTCCCATATGGTCTAGTGGTCAGGATTCCTGGTTTTCACCCAGGTGACCCGGGTTCAACTCCCGGTATGGGAATCATTGTTAAGTCATTTGGTTCTTTAAAGAATGGCTGCTAAACAAAGTCTGTCTGTCAAGTTTTGCCAGAACAGCCTGATCTTGTGAGCGTCACATTCGTTTGGTCTGGTTCCTGCTTTCTAGAACCTCAACAGAGGAGGAACCAGGTTGCTGGTTCTTTGAAGTGACACGCAAACACAGAGTCAAGGATAAAAACATTGACTGAACATGGGTGAAATCAGGAAGTATGAATAAGCCATGTTCACGTGGTAATTTTACATCTGGTACCGAATCATCAAAAACACAATAAAGACTACAATCATCTCCCATATGGTCTAGCGGTCAGGATTCCTGGTTTTCACCCAGGTGACCCGGGTTCAACTCCCGGTATGGGAATCATTGTTAAG
>CM049401.1:35915071-35917571 GCA_026929865.2 Hyperoplus lanceolatus
GCCGATGTTACCGTCATGCTACCCTCCCTATGCTCAGGTTAGTGAGGAAAATTAAAAGGTGTTAAAAATGCAATTTCCAGGGGCGTCCTTAGCTCAGTTGGTAGGGCGTCCCCCCCATGGGCCTCGGCCAGCAGCGGACCCGGGTTCGATTCCAGCCCCTGGTCATTTTCTGCATGTCACTCCCCTCTCTGCCCCATTTCAACTCTGTCTCTACACTATCAATAAAGCATAAAAATGCCCAAAAAAATATCTTAAAAAAAAAAAAAAAAAGTGTTTTCCACATGTTTTTAAGAAGAAATTATATCAAAAAATCCCACAATTAAAGAGACAATTAACAACTTTTACAAATCCTTCTGTAGAACCTTCAGAATAGTGCTGCGAATGATAAAGGAAAGTTTAGTTGATTATTTAGTTGACAATGTTCACATTTAGGCCATTACAACACAATATGATGCAAAACAGACTATGTACAGGTCTATGTTTTAAAGACGTGATCACTCATAAACCAGACAGTGAACAACACATGAACAAATCCTTCTGTAATAACCTTCAGAATAGTGCTTAGATAGATAGATAGATAGATAGATAGATAGATAGATAGATAGATAGATAGATATAGTGCTGAGAATGATTATGGAAAGTTCAGTTGATACAAGTGCTTTAAATGCTGAGATTTCTGGTTCAGAGTATTGAAAAAAAATAATCTTGAGATAATTTATATATAAATTATCTCATAGTTTTAATTTATCCCATTAAAAAAATAAATGTAACCAGCCTAACAATACTAGAAATACATATGATATACATATTAACATTGCTCAGCAAACTTTACTCTTACCTTAAACTTACGTCGAGTCCATGTTCAGCCAACTGACAAAATGTCCGAACAAGAGCTTGATTTGAGAGAAGATTGAATCCTCCCACTTCACAGTTCAAGGAGTGTAAATGGTGTAAACACAACAAGATATTGCTCGTTGGGTGGGTTTACATAAAAACATTGATTGGGATTACGTACATTTATCTTGTTGTGGAGGAAATGCACAATGTCTTATAATACTAACAAAGTCAGATTAAGTCCAGAACTAGATTTGTTTTTGTAGAGATACAAACATACATTTCATTGTTAATATTACAGGTGAAAATTGTGTAACATTTACTTAATGTCAGAATCGTTTTTTCAGTGTACTAACATGAAAAAAGAGATGTTATTGAGGCGAAAAAGACAAAAAAATGTTTCGTCCTATTTCTTGTATATTTTTGTGTTTTTTTAGCTGTTAGAGATGGTTGTATAAAGACATTTTAAAGGGACACTGTGTAACATTTTAAGTAATTTATTCGCTAAAATCAATATCCTCATTCATAAATATGTCCTCAATGGTGTAAAATCACCTCTGCCAACAATCTGAATTATCCTCCTGAGCGGAGAATTACAAATATTAATATGACATTTTGTACATTGAGCAGGCAGGTCTTATGGAGGAATACATGTTGGTTGGAATGTCATCAGGTGCGTTGTTTAGAATGTAGAATTGTTCTTGTCCTTGAAGGCCACTGTAGCTTCTGTTATTATTCTAAAGGGGTGGGGTTACCCAGGGAGTGTTGCATTCTAGAACTTTGTAGAACTTTCTAGAACTTTCTTGATGATGTCATATTACACACTGCACCTTTAAGAAGATTTTGATGATTATTTTATGTGTATTTTCAGCCCACGGCCGTAAGCTCCTGCTGTTCCTGTTTGCGTCTCTGCTTCTGTCCGGTCCCCTTAGCAACACGCTTGAGAACACAGAGCGAGCGGCCGCCAGTCTGCTCTGTGGCGCCGAGCTGGCCGCCAATCAGACGCAAGAACTCATGCAGAGGGCAGCCACGCCCCTTTTCTGTAAGACACGCCCACAATGAGGACTTTTCTTTTTTCATTCCTTTTTTTTAACCTTTCTTACTAAATTACTTCAATTAGATTTTTTTAAGGTAAAAATAAAATGCAATTAGATTTTTGTCTTTTTCCTCTTTAAAGCTGTTCTATCTAAGGTTTTCAATCTTTTATTTATTTTTTAATTTGTGTGTGTGTGTGTGTGTGTGTGTGTGTTTGTGTGTGTGTGTGTGTGTGTGTGTGTGCGTGCCTGCTTGCGTGTGTATGTGTGTGTGTGTGTGTGTGTGTGTGTGCAGCTGCGTTGGAGAGCATCAGAGAGATCAGCAGTAATGCTCGCGCTGTAGCAGGAAGAGTCCAGAACCTGATCCAGGCTCTGACAGACAGCGTCAGACACGTTGGTGAGTTATGAACTTATGAACTTTTTCTGAAACAGTCTCACTTTTCCTCTGATGATCATAAATCACACGTAACAGCAAACGAGACCATCAGTGCAAAGAATGCTATTTTTATATAGTTTTTCATAATGCCTTTGTCATGGGTATACGCTCACCCAGGAACAACAGCTGGCGTGGTGAAAACACTACCGCTTTTGTCCAAAGGGGGGCGCTAGAATGAACACACACTGAAAGTTCC
>CM049401.1:35927571-35932571 GCA_026929865.2 Hyperoplus lanceolatus
GTGTTTGTCCCCGTGTGTTTGTCCCTGTGTGTTTGTCCCTGTGTGTCTGTCCCTGTGTGTCTGTCCCTGTGTGTCTGTCCCTGTGTGTCTGTCCCTGTGTGTCTGTCCCTGTGTGTTTGTCCCTGTGTGTCTGTCCCTGTGTGTCTGTCCCTGTGTGTCTGTCCCTGTGTGTCTGTCCCTGTGTGTTTGTCCCTGTGTGTTTGTCCCTGTGTGTCTGTCCCTGTGTGTTTGTCCCTGTGTGTTTGTCCCTGTGTGTCTGTCCCTGTGTGTTTGTCCCTGTGTGTTTGTCCCTGTGTGTTTGTCCCTGTGTGTTTGTCCCTGTGTGTTTGTCCCTGTGTGTCTGTCCCTGTGTGTTTGTCCCTGTGTGTCTGTCCCTGTGTGTTTGTCCCTGTGTGTTTGTCCCTGTGTGTTTGTCCCTGTGTGTTTGTCCCTGAGTGTCTTTCCCTGTGTGTTTGTCCCTGTGTGTTTGTCCCTGTGTGTCTGTCCCTGTGTGTCTGTCCCTGTGTGTCTGTCCCTGTGTGTCTGTCCCTGTGTGTCTGTCCCTGAGTGTTTGTCCCTGTGTGTTTGTCCCTGTGTGTCTGTCCCTGTGTGTCTGTCCCTGTGTGTCTGTCCCTGTGTGTCTGTCCCTGTGTGTCTGTCCCTGAGTGTCTTTCCCTGTGTGTTTGTCCCCGTGTGTCTGTCCCCGTGTGTTTGTCCCTGTGTGTTTGTCCCTGTGTGTTTGTCCCTGAGTGTCTGTCCCTGTGTGTCTGTCCCTGTGTGTCTGTCCCTGTGTGTCTGTCCCTGAGTGTCTTTCCCTGTGTGTTTGTCCCCGTGTGTCTGTCCCCGTGTGTTTGTCCCTGTGTGTTTGTCCCTGTGTGTTTGTCCCTGTGTGTCTGTCCCTGTGTGTCTGTCCCTGTGTGTCTGTCCCTGTGTGTCTGTCCCTGTGTGTCTGTCCCTGAGTGTCTTTCCCTGTGTGTTTGTCCCTGTGTGTTTGTCCCCGTGTGTCTGTCCCCGTGTGTTTGTCCCTGTGTGTTTGTCCCTGTGTGTTTGTCCCTGTGTGTCTGTCCCTTGTGTCTGTCCCTGTGTGTTTGTCCCTGTGTGTTTGTCCTGAGTGTCTTTCCTTGTGTTGTCCCTGTGTGTTTGTCCCCGTGTGTCTGTCCCCGTGTTTGTCCCTGTGTGTTTGTCCTTGTGTTTGTCCCTGTGTGTCTGTCCCTTGTGTCTGTCCCTTGTGTCTGTCCCTGTGTGTTTGCCCTGTGTGTTTGTCCTGTGTGTTGTCCCCGTGTGTTTGTCCCTTGTGTTTGCCTGTGTGTTTGTCCCTTGTGTTGTCCCTGTGTGTTGTCCTGTGTGTCTGTCCCTTGTGTTTGTCCCTTGTGTTTGTCCCTTGTGTTGTCCCTTGTGTTTGTCCCTGTGTGTTGTCCCTTGTGTTGTCCTGTGTTCTGTCCCTGTGTGTTTGTCCCTGTGTGTTTGTCCTGTGTGTTGTCCCTGTGTGTCTGTCCCTGTGTGTTTGTCCTGTGTGTTTGTCCCTGTGTGTTGTCCCTGTGTGTTGTCCCTGTGTGTTTGTCCCTTGTGTCCTGTGTGTCTGTCCCTGTGTGTTGTCCCTGTGTGTTTGTCCCTGTGTGTTTGTCCCTGTGTGTTTGTCCCTTGTGTTGTCCCTGTGTGTTTGTCCCTGTGTGTCTGTCCCTGTGTGTTTGTCCCTGTGTGTCTGTCCCTGTGTGTCTGTCCCTGTGTGTCTGTCCCTGTGTGTCTGTCCCTGTGTGTTTGGTCCATTGTGCTGCTGCCTCTTGGCCAGGTCACTTTTGAACAAGAGATTTTTAATCTCTAAGGTTTTTTATCCTGGTTAAATAAAAAATAAACTCACTCACTCACTCACTCACTCACTCACTCACCCACCACTCACCACTCACCACTCACTCACCCACTCCCTCCATCCCTCCCTCCCTCACTCACTCACCCACCCCCTCCCTCCCTCCCTCCCTCCCTCACTCACTCACTCACTCACTCACCCACCCCCCCTCCCCCCTCCCTCCCTCCCTTCCTCACCACTCACTCACTCACATCAGACGTACATTGACACTTGAATACACACACACACACACACACACACACACACACACACACACACAGGAGGAGAGACACACACACACACATACTGTACACACACACAGGAGGGAGAGACACACACGCACACACACACACACACACTACTGACACACACACACAGAAGGAGAGAGACAACACACCACCAGCACTCACACACACACACACACTCTCTCTCTGTGAAGGGTCACAGAGAGAATGTGGAGAATGTTTAGGATGAGATTATGATGTGTCTAAACCTGCAGAGAGAGAAACCCACCAACACCTGGACACGCCTGAGACCCTTCTGTGTGTGTGTGTGTGTGTGTGTGTGTGTGTGTGTTTCTGTGTTTCTGTGTGTGTGTGTGTGTGTGTGTTTCTGTGTTTCTGTGTGTGTGTGTGTGTGTGTGTGTTTCTGTGTTTCTGTGTGTGTGTGTGTGTGTGTGTGTGTGTGTGTGTGTGTATGCATGTGTGTGTGTATGTATGTGTGTGCGTGTGTGTGTGTATGTATGTGTGTGCGTGTGTGTGTGTATGCATGTGTGTGTGTATGTATGTGTGTGTGTGTGTGTGTGTGTGTTGTGAGAGAGTGTGTGTGTGTGTGTGTTGTGAGAGAGTGTGTGTGTGTTTCTGTGTGTGTGTGTGTGTGTGTGTGTGTGTGTGTGTGTGTGTGTGTGTGTGTGTGTGTGTGTGTGTGTGTGTGCGTGTGTATTTTTGTGATTGTGCTGTCTCCTTGTTGTCAAAATCGCTTTTCTCCTCATGATCCGCTACCTGTCTGTACTGTGTGTGTGTGGGCTTTACATTCCATACAGACACCCTCTGCCCTTATCTATCTATCTATCTATCTATCTATCTATTGTTGTAGATTCGAATAGCCTCTATTCACCAGAGTTGCTGAGCAAATAGAATCTAAAGGTTAAGGTCAGATCCCTGTAAGGACATGTGCTTGACTTGTTGGGATGAAACGATATGTCTATTTGCAGATATTAAGAACACATGATACACCCCACACACAGATATAAACGGGTCCTCAAACTAGCAACAGGAGTGCCACTGCGGCCTCAGCCTGCTGCTACTGCTACCATGAAATCCTCTGTATGTCTTCTGGAATCTCCTTCTGAATAAACCTGATCACTGATGATAAGTCCAGTCTACTACCTTTGTCTTGTCAAGCCATGGGGGATTCGGCTACCACATTTGGCGTCACGATAACGGATATAACAGGAACACGATGAATCTACCTGTACTTGGACGGAAATCATCTGATGAAATGAGAAATGCAGAACAAAGTGGGAATCCCGGATGAACGTCCAAGTTGAAAGGTTCATGTCTGTTCCAGTATCTAAAAATAACTGAGAACTGCTACGGGAGATAATGTGAACTCGGATGAGAGTGCTCTGTGTCAAAGTTCAAGGTCACGGCATGATTGTCCGGTCTGGGGGACTAAACACAGAGGCTCCGTTATGGCCAGGTATCCAGTAGTTCCACTGTTATAACAAAGAACCGTGTGCACGTTTTATTGACTAAGACTTTGGGAAAAAGGCTGGACTGGATTCGAGCTTGTTAAGTCGCTCTGTGCTTATGTACGCTAAAGAACTTGAGGAAGTAGATTGGAGACCAACGTCTGTCATCAAGTAAGCTGAATGCTCGGGTTACGGCCCCCGCGCTGTCGCAAGTGCATTCCGTGGTCATGGCTGTTTACGGAGATGGCCACACGCATGCCAACCGCATACCATCTTGGACTTTCCTGGGCGGCTCGCCACGTCTGGCGGAGTCTGCCAAGTTTGAAATGGAGGAGCCATCCTCTGTGCCAAAGTTGGATGGACTACATTTCCCATGCAAGCTGACCATGGCTAAAATTATCTGAACTTGAGACTCTTGAGTTTCGGCTGCAGAGGGCTCTCGCACCCTATTCTCTTTTTATCTTCGTTCTGTGTTTATGCAGTTGCTTTGTTGGTCCCTTTCTTATGTAGTTTACTGCAGTAATGCTTTCATCTATGCATTGTATTCTACTTCACTCATAAAGAGTGTTTCTGTGTTTTGTTGGAGGTTTCTGTTAGGCTATTCAAATATGTTTGGTTACATCTTGTTTTGGTAGAATTAGTTAATTCTAAATGGAGGAATGTTGTAGATTCGAATAGCCTCTATTCACCAGAGTTGCTGAGCAAATAGAATCTAAAGGTTAAGGTCAGATCCCTGTAAGGACATGTGCTTGACTTGTTGGGATGAAACGATATGTCTATTTGCAGATATTAAGAACACATGATACACCCCACACACAGATATAAACGGGTCCTCAAACTAGCAACAGGAGTGCCACTGCGGCCTCAGCCTGCTGCTACTGCTACCATGAAATCCTCTGTATGTCTTCTGGAATCTCCTTCTGAATAAACCTGATCACTGATGATAAGTCCAGTCTACTACCTTTGTCTTGTCAAGCCATGGGGGATTCGGCTACCACACTATCTATCTATCTATCTATCTATCTGTCTGTCTGTCTGTCTGTCTGTCTGTCTGTCTGTCTGTCTGTCTGTCTGTCTGTCTGTCTGTCTGTCTATCTATCTATCTATCTATCTATCTATCTATCTATCTATCTATCTATCTATCTATCTATCTATCTATCTATCTGTCTATCTTTGATCCGGCCCCCCCTCTGGCAGCATCTGAAGTCTTCCTGCATCCACACTATTCACACTTTACTTTAGTATTACCATGTAATCACCTGGTCAATGATCAAACTCCTTCATGATTTTTCTCTACTTATGACATCTATTGCAGCATGTCCGTCCTGGGAGAGGGATCCCTTACTCTGTCCACTCTCCCTGAGATTTCTTCAATTTTTTATTTATTTTTTAATCCCGGTAAAGGGTTTTTTACTGGGAGTTTTTTCTCAGCCGAGCTAAGGGTGTAAGGGCAGGGGGATAGATAGATAGATAGATAGATAGATA
>CM049401.1:35935071-35942571 GCA_026929865.2 Hyperoplus lanceolatus
GGTACCTTAACCTTAAGTTAATGTAGCCTATACTTAAATAGATATCTATAGCCTACGTTATAGTCCAGACAAATGCCTACTGTGAACCGTCTCCGACGGTGATGAGAAGCGATGTGTAGGATAGGATCCTGTGGTCCACACGGCAGGTTTAGAGGAGGGTCCTGTGGTCCACACGGCAGGTTAGAGGAGGGTCCTGCTTGTTATGCCGGTGGTGGAGCGATCTTGATCTTGGGGAAAGACGGGGCCCGTCACGGTCAGCTGGCTGGCTCCGGTGGTGGCGCACGTGCGTCTTTGCGGTGGGCGGCTAGGCAGTTTACTGGCTGTTGGGTTCAGGGACGCTCAGCTTCTTCTCCGGCTGGTAGGGAGGAAGGCACGGCGGAGTTTCAGCAGCCGTGGTAGGAGGAAGTTTCCTGGGTGGAACTTCCTTCGGATCCGGGAGGGTAAAGACTGCAGGCCGGCAGTCTGTGAGCTCAGTTTAAAGTTTGCAAACACCCGCTTTGTGGATGGCTCCACTGCGAAAGGCGGTGATTTTGGGGTGCTTGCTGGTTTTATCATTGCATGGTCACATGGTTGACTGGAAGATCTCAGCCAATGGGGGTACAAAACCTTATCAGGAGTGATCAAACTAGGGCTGGGTCCCTTAGTTTTATGACCCCTTGTTCTGGGGGGTTTTGCCTCCCAAAAACTCAAATCCAGGCTTTATTTTACCCATGTAGGCCCCAAGAGTTCCTTATCAGGCTTTGAAAAGGGGAACTAGGCCTCACTTTTCCTCATAGGTTTCTATTGTACTTTTTAGCACTGCTGTAGGCACAACTGTTATGACTGTGTAAAGCGCTTTGAGTGCCTAGAAAAGCGCTATACTGCATAAAAATCCAATCCACTATTACATTATACAGTTTGAATCAAAGCATTATCAACATTCTTAAAGCCCTTGTAAACCCAAATCCATCACGTTTTTTTAAAATTGTCTGTCTGTCTGTCTGTCTGTCTGTCTGTCTGTCTGTCTGTCCGTTCAGGCCAGTCATGTTAACACAATACCTGAAGAACGCTTTGAGTGATTTTCTTTAAACTTTATCGATCCACATTAAAGATATTGCCATTTAAGTTTGCTAGAATTTACAGACATTCTGTTTAGATGAGGCGGGCTATGCTCTGGTTCTTATGACACAATAAGTATCTTGAACCAATGTTTAAAATGTCTGTCTGTCTGTCTGTCTGTCTGTCTGTCTGTCTGTCTGTCAGGTTACCTCTGGAGCTGTCTCACCTCCTGTCCTCTCCTTCCTGTCTGTCCTGTGGAGAGAAACTGAGATCGGACCGAAACAAAATGGTCGCCTGTGAAGACCCACAATGTCCAGGTGGGAGAATAGATAACCAACCAATCCATCCATCAATCAATAACCTTTAGAGACCATCAGTGCAAAGAATGCTATTTCATATATTTTTTCTTAAAATAAAATAAATAAAGAGGCCAGTTGCTCTGCCCTCAGTCTTCCCTTGGCCCAGCTGTCCTGTTAATCCTAAACCTGCATTATCCCATGTGTGATGTCACGCATGGTAAAATGTAGGGTTAGACAGTGAGACCATAAAACACTCTTTCTGCCTTTTTCTCAGGCTAGGATGAACCGATTTCTAAAATGTTTTGCACATTTATACTACATAGGATCTCAGAGTTCAACACACCTTCATATTCCCACCAGGTGAAGTAGGCCTTTAATGGTGTGCTTTCCGAATCGGATATTCTTTCTTTTTTCTATTCTACATACTGCATCCGACGCTAAAAAGAATCTAGTTAGGATGCAGTAGGCATACTATTGGGACATACTTTACTCTCTTATTTCATCATAACATGGCTCCTTGATCTTGCCTCTTGCTTTTATATCCGTCTCATCCCCGTTTGTTTTCATATGGAGGCTTCGTCAATGTGACGTCACTTCACGTGTGCACCGGATTGTGGGTCAGAATCATCCAAATAGGATGCACTTTTCAACACTAACAATCTTGGCCGCATGAAGTAGGACATCCGGGTACTTCTAACCATCCTAAATCTGGCCACAAGAATCGGGACATCCTAAATCTTTTTTCTACCGTACTAGATAGTAGAAAGTATGCGATTTGGAACGCAGGCCAGGCCAATGTCCAGATGACACATTACTATTGACAAACACACTGATGATGTCACTAACTGTCATGTGCAACCGGCCAATCAGAACGGGAGAAAAATCATTTGAACTTCTTGTGACTCTAACGCTGTCCACCCTTTACAATCTCAATTATCATAAAACAAATACTGGCATTGTGTGTGTGTGTGTGTGTGTGTGTGTGTGTGTGTGTGTGTGTGTGTGTGTGTGTGTGTGTGTGTGTGTGTGTGTGTGTGTGTGTGTGTGTGTGTGTGTGTGTGTGTGTGTGTGTGTGTGTGTGTCTCTATCAGTGTGTGTGTGTGTGTGTGTGTGTGTGTGTCTCTATCAGTGTGTGTGTGTGTGTGTGTGTGTGTGTGTGTGTGTGTGTGTGTCTCTATCAGTGTGTGTGTGTGTGTGTGTGTGTGTGTGTGTGTTTATCAGTGTGTGTGTGTGTGTGTGTGTGTGTCTCTATCATTGTGTGTGTGTGTGTCTCTATCAGTGTGTGTGTGTGTGTGTGTGTCTCTATCAGTGTGTGTGTGTGTGTGTGTGTGTGTGTGTGTCTCTATCAGTGTGTGTGTGTGTGTCTCTATCAGTGTGTGTGTGTGTGTGTGTGTGTCTCTCTATCAGTGTGTGTGTGTGTGTGTGTGTGTCTCTATCAGTGTGTGTGTGTGTGTGTCTCTCCCTTTGTGTCAGTGTGTTTACATGTGTCTTTCGTGCGTGTATGTGTATAAGTGTGTGTATGAGTGTGTGTGTGAGTGTGAGTGTGTGTGTGTGTCTCTATCAGTGTGCGTGTGTGTGTGGTGTGTGTGTGTGTGTGTATAAGTGTGTGTATGAGTGTGTGTGTGAGTGTGAGTGTGTGTGTGTGTCTGTGTGTGTGTGTGTGTGTGTGTGTGTGTGTGTGTGTGTGTGTGTGTGTGTGTGTGTGTGTGTGTGTGTGTGTGTGTGTGTGTGTGTGTGTGTGTGTTTAGGGAGTGTCCCATTGTTGATTCAGCTGCAGTGAGATAACAGACTGTAACTGAAGCCAAATGCTGCCTCGGGGCCCTGACTTTTCAAACTGTCTTTCTGTCTGTCTTCTGTCTGTCTGTCTGTCTGTCTGTTTGTCTATCTGTCTGTCTGTCTGTCTGTCTGTCTGTCTGTCTGTCTGTCTGTCTGTCTGTCTGTCTGTCTGTCTGTCTGTCTGTCTGTCTGTCTATCTATCTATCTATCTATCTATCTATCTATCTATCTATCTATCTATCTATCTATCTATCTATCTATCTATCTATCTATCTATCTATCTATCTATCTATCTATCTATCTATCTATCTATCTATCTATCTATCTATCTATCTATCTATCTATCTATCTATCTATCTATCTATCTATCTATCTAATTGGCAAGGTTTCTTGAAGATATCTATAAGTAAAAAATGTTTTCCCTGCAATGTCTCAAATTAATTTCACACACACACACACACACACACACACACACACACACACACACACACACACACACACACACACACACACACACACACACACACACACACACACACACACACACACACACACACACACACATTAATTCACGTCACATGATTCACACCTCTTAGTATTAAGGTCAATGAGTTATTTCCCGAAGTATTTTCCCAGATAAATACTCATGAAACTTACTTCCCGTGTGTGTGTGTACAGGTGTGTGTGTGTGCGCGTGTGTCTCTATCAGTGTGTGTGTGTGTGTGTGTGTCTCTGTCAGTGTGTGTGTGCGTGTGTGTGTGTGCGCGTGTGTCTCTATCAGTGTGTGTGTGTGTCTCTATCAGTGTGTGTGTCTCTCCCTTGGTGTCAATGTGTTTACGTGTGTCTGTGTGTGTGTGTGTGTGTGTGTGTGTGTGTGTGTGTGTGTGTGTGTGACTTGCTTCCTGACTGTTCTGTGTGTGTTTTGACAGGCCGGTTTTGTCGGCCATGTTTCCAGAGTTTGGGAAACGTGTGTGTCGTGTGTACGAGACCCACGACCTCAGAGGAAGGGGCACAGGAGGAGGGGTGAGTGTTTATACATGTATATCTGTCTGTCTGTCTGTCTGTCTGTCTGTCTGTCTGTCTGTCTGTCTGTCTGTCTGTCTATCTATCTATCTATCTATCTATCTATCTATCTATCTATCTATCTATCTATCTATCTATCTATCTATCTATCTATCTATCTATAATAATAATAATAATAATAATGGATTGGATTTATATAGCGCTTTTCAAGGCACTCAAAGCTCTTTACAGGGTTCCAGGTTCCATTCATTCACACACAGTCATACCGGTGGTGGTAAACTACCATAGTAGCCACAGCTGCCCTGGGGCAGACTGACGGAAGCGTGGCTGCCATTCAGCGCCTACGGCCCCTCAGACCACCACCTCAAACATACAGCAGTCATACACATTCACACGAGGCAAGGTGGGTGAAGTGTCTTGCCCAGGGACACAACAACCATGACACTGGTGGCAGAGCGGGGATCGAACCGCCAACCCTTGGATCATTGGCCGACCCGCTCTACCACCTGCCCAAATCTGTGATCTGCTACCCGTCCGTACTGTGTGTGTGGTGAGATCTAATCCAGTGTTAATACACAGCCTAGGCTCTGTAAACTGGCAAGAAACACATAGACAGACAGACAGACAGACAGACAGACAGACAGACAGACAGACAGACAGACAGACAGACAGACAGACAGACAGATAGATAGATAGATAGATAGATAGATAGATAGATAGATAGATAGATAGAAGATAGATAGATAAATAGAGACAAACAGACAGACAGATAGATAGATTAGATAGACAGACAGACAGACAGATAGATAGACAGACAGACAGACAGACAGACAGACAGACAGACAGACAGACAGACAGACAGACAGACAGACATAGATTTGTTTTAACTAAAACTGAATTATCTTCCAGTGAGTCCAGTGATGATGATGGCTGGAGTTCTTCTTCTTCTTCTGCGAATTCGGACGTCTGCAGCGCGGCAACAACACGGCCCATAGCAACACGACGCTTAGCAACCGGAGGCTACAAGAGACGGACGACACAACGAGAGAGAGAAAGCAGTGACAGGTGTGTGTGTGTGTGTGTGTGTGAATGCGTCCTAAATGGTTCTTACTTGTGTGTGTATATTTAATGTATGTGAATGTGTGTGTGTGTGTGTGTGTGTGTGTGTGTGTGAATGTGTGTGTGTGTATTTAATGTATGTGAATGTGTGTGTGTGTGTGTGTGTGTGTGTGTGTGTGTCCTAAATGGTTCTAACTTGTGTTTCCAGTGAGGCAGACGTGATGGACTCCCACTCCCCCTCAGACAGCAGCAGCCTCCAGACTGTCATCGTGCACAGCACACAGGATCAAAGTGATTAAAGTGTCTACAAGGAAAACTAGTTGTTGTTGATTGTAGTGCCCCCTAAAGCACCACACAAGCGCCTGCTATCTATCCATAGCTGTATCCCATTACAGAGACCGCATCCTTGCAAGGCCGATTCGAAGTCCGATTCCAAGGCCAACGAGCGTTGTTAAACGAGACTGTCTCCGCAGGTCTCCGTTTACGAGCATTTCCGCGTTTGCGTAACCTTGCGTGACGACTCGTCGCTACTGTGCTGCCTAGCAACCCTGATTGCTGCCAACGGAAACAGCCTTGTCAACGCAGGAAAAAAGAAAAAGAAGTTGCCTACCAGACGAAAAGAAAAAACAGTACAAGAAAAAAAGAAAGGAAGAATGAATCAATGAATCTTGGGATATGTTGGGCCGCGAAGGATAGGGGAGAACGGGGTAAGTAGGCACACTTTTTACTCTAGTGAGAATTGCTCATCACCTAAACATCTTTCAATAGTCATTCCTACATTAAATTGAAGCTTAAGGTGTTGGCTTGAAATGTGTACCCCTCACTTTTTCTATCTTATTGTAATAAAGAAGAAATTAATCATCAAAGACACCCTTACACATTGTGACAACCAACCCCATCAAGGGGTCGGTTGTCAAACACTATGGGGTTGTTTGTCACAATGTTATCTTAATGGGAATAATCTTAAAAAGAAGGCAAGAAAGTAGAACTAAATGTGTAAGTTTAATTGCATTGTCAAGTTGACAAATAGGCCTACATAACGTACTGTAGCCTTGGCAGCTGGTCTAGTTTGGGATGCACTGGGTTGTTTTGATTTTGCTGCTTTTTTCTTTTGCATGCTAGCTGCCTTTTCCTGCTCTATTCTTTCCTTCTCTGGGGTGTCAGTGAGGATACAGCTTGACAATTTCTTTCATTATTGGGTTCCTTTTCTGGCTGCAGCCTTGAGATAACATGTGACAACCAACCCCCCAAAAAATGTGACAACCAACCCCAACTTGAATTTCTTGCTAGCATCAAGGCCAACAACCATCTGACAACTAATTAGCTTGCTAACCACAATCTAAACTGTAGCTTACCCTTCACACTTTGCATGGGTAACAAGTGTTTTGTTATAAACCCATTGTGTAAAAGCCTAGAAGAAAAATAATGAGGAGCTAAATATTTTCAATTTGACATGAAAAACACAAACAGTCCTCTCACCTCAAATTCAGCAGTCTAACTCCAAGGAAGACTATGTAGGTGACCTCTGATCCCAATTCTGGATATCTACATACCACAATTTCACAGACAGCGCCTTCTGGTTCCGAGATATAACGATTGTGTGTGTGTGTGTGTGTGTTGTGTGTGTGTGCTTGTGTTTGTGTGTGTGTGTGTGTGTGTGTGTGTGTGTGTGTGAATATCTGTCGTGTAAATGAATTAATAAAAAAAGTGTAATGAGGATTTTGTTGTGTGTGTGTGTGTGTGTGTGTGTGCGGTGTGTGTGTGTGTGTGTGTGTGTGTGTGTGTGTGTGTGTGTTTATGCACGGTGGTTAAATGTGTGTGTGTGTGAATATCTGCCCTACCCAAAAACACTTGGAAATAAAATGATTAAAAGTACTAGAAACTGCTGTTGCTGTATGTATGGGGACACTCACTCACTCACTCATGTAAATAAAGTGTTAAAAGGGGAACTTCTTGTACTTTTTGTGTGTGTGTGTGTGTGTGTGTGTGTGTGTGTGTGTGTGTGTGTGTGTGTGTGTGTGTGTGTGTGTGTGTGTGTGTGTGTGTGTGTGTGTGTGTGTGTGTGTGTGTGTGTGTGTGTGTGTGTGTGTGTGTGTGTGTGTGTGTGTGTGTGGGGGGGTGGGGGGGGGGGGGTGGGGGGGGGGTGTGTGGTGTGTGTGTGTGTGTGTGTGTGTGTGTGTGTGTGGGTGAGAGTAGGTGTGTGCGTCGGTTAAATGTCTGTGTGCCGATATCTGCTGTTGCTGTATGGGGACACTCACCCATGTAAATAAAGTGTTAAAGAGGAACTAGAGTTTCTTTTGTGTGT
>CM049401.1:35947571-35950071 GCA_026929865.2 Hyperoplus lanceolatus
TTTAATGAAAACAAACAGAAATCAGAGTATTTTTGATGCAGCTGAAAAGGGTGAAGCCTGTCTGCCCGTTGAGTGAGGGTTGTAGGAATGACAACGTTCTTGGTTTGCAGACAATCTTTACACAGTGCAGTGTGCTTTCATCTATCAACTGTAGTGTCACTAAAGATGTTATCAGTTCTACAAAGGATACATGCTAAACAAAGGGTCTGCTCCTAAACCAACTGTCCTAAGGTCATTTTGAAAAATACAGTTTGGTGTCCCTTAAAGCTGCAGTGTGTAGAATTTTGGGTTTTATCTCCTAGCAGATTTTGTTGAAAGTAATTATAATATCCATAAGTACATTTAATTTAGTGCATAATAGCTGACATTTTCAATCATTTATTTTTCCCTTAGAAAGGGTCTCATATATGTCCATATTTCTGCATATTTTGGACCAAGGCCTTGTGCCGCCATCTTGGAAGTGTCATAGTTGGAATGTCATCAGGTGCATTGTTTAGAATTTAGAATTGTTCTTGTCCTTGAAGGCCACTATAGCTTCTGTTATTATTCTAAAGGGGTGGGGTTACCCAGGGAGCATTGCATTCTAGAACTTTGTAGAACTTTCTTGATGATGTCATATTACACACTGCACCTTTAAGATATAAATTCCTTAGATTAATATCTCTTTCTTCTAACAACAACCCCCTTATTACCCCATCGTAAATGGCAGCTGGCAGAGAGAAGAGAGTTAGATCTCAAACAATACAATACAGACAATAAACAGGACAAGAGTAATAAAACACCAAGGTGTGTGTGTGTGTGTGTGTGTGTGTGTGTGTGTGTGGGTGAGTGTGTGAGTGAGTGTGTGAGTGGGTGGTGAGTGAGTGAGTGAGGTGTGTTTTTGTCTGTCTATGTGTGTGTGTGTGTGTGTGTGTGTGTGTGTGTGTGTGTGGGTGAGTGAGTGAGTGAGTGAGTGAGTGAGTGAGTGAGTGAGTGAGTGAGTGAGTGAGTGAGTGAGTGAGTGAGCGTGTGTCTTTCTGTCTGTCTATGTGTGTTTGTGTCTGTGTGTGTGTTTGTGTGTGTGTGTGTGGGTGAGTGAGTGAGTGAGTGAGTGAGTGAGTGAGTGTCTGTCTGTCTGTCTGTCTGTCTGTCTGTTAAATAATTTTCCCGTCACAATAGTCAGTGATTCTAGAGAACGCTTGTTGTCTAAATCACTTTCTGTCTAGATCAGTGAATATCTCCTCATGATCCACTACCTGTCTGTACTGTGTGTCTGTCTCCTCATGATCCACTACCTGTCTGTACTGTGTGAACATCTCCTCATGATCCACTACCTGTCTGTACTGTGTGAATATCTCCTCATGATCCACTACCTGTCTGTCTCCTCATGATCCACTACCTGTCTGTACTGTGTGAATATCTCCTCATGATCCACTACCTGCCTGTACTGTGTGTGCGCTGAATCTAGGCTCTGTGAACTGGTATGTAAACAAAGGGCCTGTTGTAGCTAGCAACATGTCAGTTTACAGAGCCTAGGCTGTGTGTTAACATTTAATTTTTCGTTCAGTGCACACACAGTACAGACAGGTAGCGGATCATGAGGAGATATTCACTGATTTTGACAACAAGCGTTCTCCAGAATCCCTGACTACACCTTTAAATAATGTGTTTACATCACAAATGGTCTTCCTATTGTATATTTGTTGTATTTGAAGTATTATTGTAATCATTGCTAATTGAGCTGGTTAAATTTGAAAGTGTTATTTTCAGGTATAGATAAGATAGATTTTTTTGTCTATGTATCTTCCATAACATGTCTTCTTTCATACGAGTACAAATCAAAGGTCCAACATGTACATTCAGGTGCTTATTTATTTGACTAAACCTTGTCTGTATCCAAAATGTGTTCTGTGAAAACTTCTGACACTAATACATTGTAAAAATGCAATTAAGATTTTAACTCTGGCTTTAAAGCTGCAGTGTGTAGAATTTTGGGTTTTATCTCCTAGCAGATTTTGTAGAAAGTAATTATAATATCCATAAGGACATTTAATTTAGTGCATAATAGCTGAAAAAAAAATTAATTATTATTTTTTCCCTTATAAAGGGTCTCATATATGTCCATATTTCTGCATATTTTGGACCAAGGCCTGGTGCCGCCATCTTGAAAGTGTCATAGTTGGAATGTCATCAGGTGCATTGTTTAAAATGTAGAATTGTTCTTGTCCTTGAAGGCCACTGTAGCTTCTGTTATTATTCTAAAGGGTTGGGGTTACCCAGGGAGCGTTGCATTCTAGAACTTTGTAGAACTTTCTTGATGATGTCATATTACACACTGTACCTTTAACCATAATTAGTTAGATTTTGCCAAAATTCATTTAATTTTAATGTCAGTAATCAACTGGCAAAGCTTTATGATGATGTCTATGAGTTAAAAATGTTGCTCTATTCGACTGCAGTGTCTTTACTTCTAGGTTTTTCACAGTAAAATAACTGTGTAACAACTGCTAACACACACACA
>CM049401.1:35962571-36007571 GCA_026929865.2 Hyperoplus lanceolatus
TAATCCCAGCCAGCTCAGCTTTCAGCAGTGCTCGCTCCGTCTCCCTCTCACTTTTCATTTCTCTCATCAAGTCTGCCAACTGTTTTTTCAATTCTTCCGCATAATCTTTGTCTTCCTCCTTTCCCTTATCAATGTTTTTTCCTTTTTTGGACATCTCCAAAGATTTTCAGAGATTTTTAAGGCTGTGAATCTGAGTTCTCCGCTGCTCACGGTAAATAGCTCTTAACCCTCGGCAAGCCGGAAGTTGTGTGTGTGTGTGTGTGTGTGTGTGTGTGTGTGTGTGTGTGTGTGTGTGAGTGAGTGAGTGAGTGAGTGAGTGAGTCTGCACAATGACAACACAGTGAATCCAATCCAAGTTCTAAACAAGACAGAAACTACTATGTGCAGGTCTTAAAAATGCATTTTCAACATGTTTTTAAGAAGAAAATCTTTCGTAATTCAGACAGATTTCATGAACTTTTCCATGTAAAAAAAACGATGGTTTATTATATCAAACTAACTCAATACCTTTGGAGATCATCAGCCAATCATGTGTGGCTGTATTTGACCAGGGATCTGACAGAGATCCAACCTTAGAAAGGAAAGGACACTAAACAGTTAAACCTGCAGTGTGTAGAATTTGGGATTTTATCTCCTAGCAGATTTTGTAGAAAGTAATTATAATATCCATAAGTACATTTAATTTAGTGCATAATAGCTGAACATTTTTTTTTTGAGAATTATTTTTTTTCCTTAGAAAGGGTCTCATATATGTCCATATTTCTGCATATTTTGGACCAAGGCCTAGTGCCGCCATCTTGAAAGTGTCATAGTTGGAATGTCATCAGGTGCATTGTTTAAAATTTAGAATTGTTCTTGTCCTTGAAGGCCACTGTAGCTTCTGTTATTATTCTAAAGGGTTGGGGTTACCCAGGGAGCGTTGCATTCTAGAACTTTGTAGAACTTTCTTGATGATGTCATATTACACACTGCACCTTTAAACATATATCAAAACTATTCAAATGTCGTCAGAATTCTGAAATAAAATTATGGTTTAGGAGTTTTAAAAGTCATAATTATGAGATTTTTTATTTATTTATTTATTTTTTTTATAAATGGGCGTGCATACAAAACCTACAATGATTAACATTGTCAATTTGAAAAAGATATATATTCATGTAATGTCTCTCACATTAACGTCACACAGATTATCATGGTGTGATCAGGTTAAAGGTGCAGTCAGTGATTCTGGAGAACGCTTGTTGTCAAAATCACTTTGTCAAAATCAGTGAATATCTCCTCATGATCCACTACCTGTCTGTACTGTGTGTGCGCTGATGGAAAATCCAGTGTTAATACACAGCCTAGGCTCTGTAAACTGGTATGTTGCTAGTTCGATGGGCCCTTTATTTACAGTTTACAGAGCCTAGGCTGGTTATTAACACTGGGATTTTTTTTCAGTGCTCACAAAGTACAGACAGGTAGCGGATCACGAGGAGATATTCACTGATTTTGACAACAAGCGTTCTCCAGAATCACCGACTGCACCTTTAAATTAAGGAAACACATGTCCAGAAATTCTCATAAATACTCAATGAAGTTTGTCATCCCATAATTTGATTTTAAAGGTGCTCTGAGGAACTTTCCGTTTGTGTTAATTCTAGCGCCCCCCTTTGGACTAAAGCGGTAGTGTTTTTACCACGCCAGCTGTTGTTCCTGGGTGAGCGTATACCCATGACAAAGGCATAAAGAAAAACTATATAAAAATAGCATTCTTTTACACTGATGGTCTTGTTTAGTGTTACATGTAATTTATGATCATCAGAGGAAAAATTAGACTGTTTCAGAAATATTTAAAAAGTTCCTCATAGCGACTTTAAAAACACTTCTGTTATTAATTCAAATCAGAAATCTTCTGGTGACTTTAATTTCTCACAGTTCAGTTTATGAATAAAATCCTTTCAAAATAAAAGGTTAATAATATTGTGTGAAACATGGCGGCAGCGTCTTGTGATGTGTGTGTTCAATCAAAGTGTTTTGATTCGGAAGTCTATGTGGGTTTCACACTATTCACGGTGTGTGTGTGTGTGTGTGTGTGTGTGTGTGTGTCTCTGTCTGTCTATGTGTGTGTGTATGTGTTTGTCTCTCTGTGTGTGGTGACTTTAATATGTGTGTGTGTGTGTGTGTGTGTGTGTGTGTGTGTGTGTGTGTGTGTGTGTGTGTGTGTGTGTGTGTGTTCACGGTCCAAACAGTCTCAGCTTTGTGACGCTGCAGCAGCTGATGCCTCGCGCTGAACCACTGAAATCATCTCACTGTTTGTTTTTGTTAAAAACACTTTTTTGACAGTTATTACTTTATCAGACAGTGTGTAGAGACAGAGATGAAATGTGTCAGAGAGGTGAATGACATGCAGAGAACGACCCGGGCTGGATTGTAACCCGGGTCTGCTGTGAAGAGGACAGACAGACAGACAGACAGACAGACAGACAGGCAGACAGACAGACAGACAGACAGACAGACAGAGAGGGGAATGACATGCAGAGAACGACCCGGGCTGGATTGTAACCCGGGTCTGCTGTGAAGAGGACAGAGACTCTATGGAGTAAAATTAAACAATAAAAGAATCTCCCTCTGTCTGTTTGTTTCTGCTCAGATCGCTTGAAGAAGACATGTCCGACCGTCAGCACTATGAGGTGAGTTCAACCTGCTGTTTAGGGCTTAAAGGAGAAGTCAGTCATATGTCATATCTATCCATCTATCTATCTATCTATCTATCTATCTATCTATCTATCTATCTATTGTCACATACGTGTGAAAATGCTATTTATGAAGGAAAAATTACTATGGACAAAGGTGTAAAAATCCAGGATCTAGGCCTCAGTATTTTATTTGAGTAAATTGACAAGGCAGGTTGACAGGACAGAAAAGCGGGAAGAAGTGAAGTCCTTCCCTACATCACAGCATTATATTGTCTAACATGTCTACTGATTGGTTAAATCTTGTTGTCAGGCAGATCTCAGAGTCCGTCCTCTTGTTCTCCTTCTTGACCGAAACCAGAGATCATGAAGTTTTCCTCCCCCGGCCCTCTAAGACGCGCTTGGCCAGAAGGCCCTTTGTTCTAGCAGAACCTCTACTTTAGGAATGTATCTTATCTGATGGGAGATCAGCTTCAGTTTTTATTGCTCAGACTCCAAACTGAGACTGAAGTGAATCATTTCTTAAAGTCAAATGTGAAGAATATATCAATGGATCAATTGATTATAAAAGAGTAAATGCATATTAATGGGGGGGGGGCATAATATCACAAATTAGAGTTTATTTTTCTAACACTATCTATCTATCTATCTATCTATCTATCTATCTATCTATCTATCTATCTATCTATCTATCTATCTATCTATCTATTGTAGTGTATTTTGTCATTACACATTTTTGATACTGTTTTATAAAACTGCCTTATGAGGACTGACTTGAGTTCCTCATCCTCTGTAGAAGAGAGTACAGATAGGAATGTGGGTTCTTAGCTGTGCGGCCTCTAGCGTAAACTCTTGTATTTCATACTAGCTTTGTATAGGTTAAAATAGACTGTTTTATGAGTTCAAACTAGCACAGCCTGGTTTGTGTTCATCTCAAACCTGGGGAGTGTAGATCATTTACTGGCCACTGTCCAACATTGTTGTTCTTAGCTCTGAGGAAGACCCTCAGCGCCCAACGGGACACTCCTTTCAGATGATGCTCACTGCAGACCCTTCTGCAAAATGTCCTTTTTAAGAATACTTTTGCAGTAGTCAGGATACACCAATTATAAGCAAGGAGGCTTGACCTAATGACCAATCAGATGACTTAGATTCTCAGGTTAAAGACGGCTACACAGCCCCAGAGAGACAGGGTCTTTCAGGGTTTCAGCTGACAAGAACATTCTTAGTTAGTCCTATGCATCTTCCTCTATTTGATTCGGCTCCAAATACTCTAACTTTTTACTGGCTTCGTTTGACTGCAGTATGAGTTTTGTTGTTTAAATAAAGAATCGTACCTGGGACCCTCCTCAACTGCGTCAGCTGTCAACTTCTTTCATCCCAGCCATTGCCACCCGCAACCCAGCTAAGAGAATTAACGACACTATCTATCTAAGCTTTCATCAGATAGTGCCACGATGGAGAGCAGCTAGTCATCGTTCACGGGCACAGAGACCCGCCTCTTTATAGCACTCTGTCTCCTGATTGGATAAAAAAAAACAAGCGGGATACTCGACATTTTATCTTTAAAAACTAAAGTGTTATTATTATTATAAATAGTAATCTTACTGTCTGTGTGTCCCACAGAATGCCGTGCTCAGAATGTCGCGGTTGCCCCTGGTTGCCACGGCGATGCAGGTTATGACCTTTGCGTACTCAGAGGTCAAAGGTAAATTAAAATATTTATTAATAAAATAAAAATAATTATGACTAAAGAAGCTTCCGAGTGTGTGTGTGTGTGTGTGTGTGTGTGTGTGTGTGAGAGTGTGGACTTCTTCCCATGTGGTTATTCCAATCATCAAGTGTTTGTTTGTTCTTGTACACACACACACACACACACACACACACAAACACACACACACATACACACACACACACACACACGCACACACAGGTCGTTACTTTCTGCTCCGCCTGGTGGGGGGCGTCGCCGAGAGGGGGGTCCGCACGGCAACCAACATCGCCATGACTACTGCCACGCCCATTCTACAGAGCCTCGAGCCACAGAGTGAGTGGAGTTATCATTCACATCTCTCTCTCCCTCTATCTCTCTGTCTGTCTCTTTATCTGTCTCTCTCTCTCTCTCACTCTCCCTCTATCTCTCTGTCTGTCTCTCTTTATCTGTCTCTCTCTCTCTCTTTATCTCTCTCTCTCTCCCTCTATCTCTCTGTCTGTCTCTCTTTATCTGTCTCTCTCTCTCTCTCACTCTCTCTCTCCCTCTCCCTCGCTTTTGTCCAAAGGGAGCGCTTCTGTCAGTCTGCCCCAGGGCAGCTGTGGCTACTATGGTAGTTTACCACCACCGGTATGACTGTGTGTGAATGAATGGAACCTGGAACCCTGTAAGCGCTTTGAGTCACATAGAAATAAAGCGCTATAAAAATCCAATCCATTATTATTATTATTATTATTATTATTATAGAATTAACACACAATTAAAGTTCCTCAAAGCTACTTTAATATTTGATGAGTGTATAAATGTAAATAAATTGGTATATATGGAAATAGGTGTTTAAGAACAAATTGAATGTGTCTCACTGATACTGATATTTTTCTATGTCTGTCTGTCTGTCTGTCTGTCTATGTGTCTGTCTGTCTGTCTCTCTATGTGTCTGTCTGTCTGTAGTTGACGTTGCGAATAATCTTGCTCTGGTTGGTCTCGACCGTTTGGAGAGGAACTTCCCCGTTTTAAACCAATCAACAACTGAGGTAAATATGTGTGTGTGTGTGCGTGTGTGTGTGCGCGTGTGTGTGTGCGTGCGTGTGTTTGTGTGTCTGTGTGTGTGTGTGTGTGTGTGAGAGAGAATGTATGTGTGCGTATACTGTATATACATTAAGTTTAGGTGTGTGTGTGAGTATATTTAACATTTTCATGAATATGCAATGGCTTAAATGGCAATAGGTTTAAACATTACATTATGACATTGCTTAGAAATGGAAGTCAATACAGAATTATTAATTATTAAAGATGTAGACAGTGATTCTATAGAACGCTTGTTGTCATAATCAATGAATATCTCCTATCTCTTACTGTAGCCATGGCAGCTGGTCTAGTTTGGGATGCACTGGGTTGTTTTGATTTTGTTGCCCTTTTTTTTCTTTTGCATGCTAGCTGCCTTTTCCTGCTCTATTCTTTCCTTCTCTGGGGTGTCAGTGAGGATACAGCTTGACAATTTCTTTCGTTATTGTGTTCCTTTTCTGGCTGCAGCCTTTGGATAACGTGTGACAACCAACCCTCCCAAAAATGTGACGACCAACCCCAACTTGAATTTCTTGCTAGCATCAAGGCCAACAATCATCTGACAACTACTTAGCTTGCTAATCACAATCTAAATTATAGTTTACCCTACACACTTTTTATGGGTAACAAGTGTTTTGTTATAAACCCATTGTGTAAAAGCCTAGAAGAAAAATACTGAGGAGCTGCATATTTTCAATTTGACATGAAAAACACAAACAGTCCTCTCACCTCAAATGCAGCAGTCTAACTCCAAGGAGGACTATGTAGGTGACCTCTGATCCCAATTCTGGATATTTACATACCAACATTTAACAGACAGCGCCTTCTGGTTCCGAGATACAACGATTGTGACAACCAATCCGTGTGACATATTACCCCGTTCTCCCCTATAAAAAATATTTCTCATATATTTTTCTCTAATTATTTTTCCGACTTAAATATTTTGGCGTGTCCCCCTGTGGACTGTGTATTGTGTCCTTGTCCTCAGGTTGTCGGCCATCTTACAGACGCTTTCTACCTCACCCTGGATGACATGCAGCTGATGGTACTGGGAGGTATGGACGGATGGAGTGTGTTTTAGACTTTTTGCCAGACAATAGCCATATCAATAAACGCTTTTTAACTTTTTTAAACAACAGTGCCTTTGAGTTATAGCCAGATATAAACAAATGGAAGCTGAGGATTTTTATTTTTTTTACTTTCATTTGTATGTAATTTATTTTCTGTGTGTGTGTGTGTGTGTGTGTGTGTGTGTGTGTGTGTGTGTGTGTGTGTGTGTGTGTGTGTGTGTGACCTATAAATCGAGCTCCATGTGTAGGGATTATGAATTTATCGATGATTTCCAACCAAAGCACTTTGAAAAAGATTAATAAAAGAAGTGCTTGATATTGACGCTGTTTTCCAGGTATGGACGTAGCGTTGGAACAGCTCGAGCGTTTGGTTGACTCGGTTCGGGCTGCGCTGAAACTTCTGCAGGACAGTCAGGTAAGAGGAGAGGAAGATTGATGTATTTTTCAAAGTTTTTTGCGTTTTTTGTGTGACTTCTTTGCGTTTTTCCAGTTTTTGCGACTTTTTTGGAATGTTCGCGAAAAAAAAAAGAAAATTCGGAATGTGCGTGCATCATTTTGGAAATAAAAATATGCATTAACACAGTTGGGGAAACCTTAAACGCAGGAAAAAACTCAGTGCAGTATTACACTTTATAATCATTCAACTGTAAATACATGTTAAATTTCTGCTGTGCTGTCCCTGCTGTGTTCTAAACCGTGTCGTCGCAAGCGTGGGTGTGTGTGGTGTGATGGGTGTAAACGAGTGAAAAAATCAGTGTAAGTGTGTGTGTGTGTGTGTGTGTGCGTGTGTGTGTGTGCGTGTGTGTGTGTGAGTGTGTGTGTGTGTGTGCGTGTGTGTGTGTGTTCGGCACATATTTTTAATTGACAATAAAGCCACTTTGAGTTTGTCTTTGATGGACTGTAGAAATAAAACGTATTTTGTTTTGATCTGCCCAGGTGGGACGTGCTGCGACCATCGGGCTGGATGACGTGGTGACGCGCCTCGAAGAAGCCTTCGCCAAATACATGCCCCTCCCACCGGCACTGCGTGAGTCGAGATTATTTAGTGTCTCTAGCTTCTTGTCTCTTTCTCTCCCTCTCTCCTCTCTGTTCTCCCTCTCTCTGTGTCTCTCTCTGTGTCTCTCTGTCTCTGTGTCTCTGTCTCTCTCTCTCTCTCCCCCTCTCTAGAGGAAAGAGAGTAGAGTCATCCCAGTAACCATGAGGTCTCTAGTTCCTCCCAGTAACCATGAGGTCTCTGGTTCCTCCTCCCAGTAACCATGAGGTCTCTGGTTCCTCCTCCCAGTAACCATGAGGTCTCTGGTTCCTCCTCCCAGTAACCATGAGGTCTCTGGTTCCTCCTCCCAGTAACCATGAGGTCTCTGGTTCCTCCTCCCAGTAACCATGAGGTCTCTGGTTCCTCCTCCCATTAACCATAACGTCTCTGGTTCCTCCTCCCAGTAACCATGAGGTCTCTGGTTCCTCCCAGTAACCATGAGGTCTCTGATTCCTCCCATTAACCATGAGGTCTCTGGTTCCTCCTCCCAGTAACCATGAGGTCTCTGGTTCCTCCTCCGAGTAACCACGAGGTCTCTGGTTCCTCCTCCCAGTAGCCATGAGGTCTCTGGTTCCTCCTCCCAGTAACCATGAGGTCTCTGGTTCCTCCTCCCAGTAACCATGAGGTCTCTGGTTCCTCCCAGTAACCATGAGGTCTCTGGTTCCTTCTCGCATCAACCATGAGGTCTCTGGTTCCTCCCAGTAACCATGAGGTCTCTGGTTCCTCCTCCCAGTAACCGTGAGGTCTCTGGATCCTCCTAGTAAACATGAGGTCTCTGGGTCCTCCCAGTAACCATGAGGTCTCTGGTTCCTCCTAGTAAACATGAGGTCTCTGGGTCCTCCCAGTAACCATGAGGTCTCTGGTTCCTCCTCCCAGTAACCATGAGGTCTCTGGTTCCTCCTCCCAGTAACCATGAGGTCTCTGGTTCCTCCCAGTAACCATGAGGTCTCTGGTTCCTCCTCCCAGTCACTGGTTGGATCCCCGGCACCGGACAGGAGGGTGTTAGTAGTAAAACTAGTGGTGGCTGCTATTACATCTACGGTGCCCACCATCTCTACCATTGTGTCCTTGAGCAAGACACTAAACCCCAAACTGCTCCAGGGGCGCTGTACTATGGCTTACCCTGTGTGAGGACCCCCTCTGGAGTGTGTTTTTTGTGTGTGTGTGTTGTTTTTTGTATTGGGGGCCTGGGGGGGGGCCCCTTGGGGGGGGTCTGTCTGTCTGTCTGTCTGTCTGACTGTCTGTCTGTACTATGGCTGACCCTGTGTGAGGACCCCCTCTGGAGTGTGGGAACTTAAGAGGGGAGATGAGAAAAGACACATTTCAAGGTAGCCATTGACTAATAAAGATAACTTAACTTATGCTTGTGATTTCTGTTGTCGTGTGCCTGTCAGGTCGTGAGTGGGAGATGTCCGTAGCCTCTCTCTCTCTCTCTCTCTCTCCCACACACACACACACACACACACACACACACACACACACCATTCACTAATAAAGATTGCTGTTGTTGTGCCTGTCAGGTGGTGAGTGGGAGATGCGTGTGGCAGAGTTAGAGTTGGAGGAAGAGAGTGATGAAGAGCCGTCTCTCTGGACCAGAGTGCGTAGCCTCCTGCTCAGACTCAGTCTGCAGCTTTACAGTCGCATGGCCGGGCTGCGGGACCAGCTGCAGGACGGGGGCAAGGTGCTGGACAAGGTCAGAACTAAACTATACACTACATCTGACCGCTTTTGTTTACATCCCCCCTCTCTCTCACTATCTCTCTCTGTCTCTCCCTCTCTCTCTCTTCCTCCCTCCTTCTCTCTCTCTCTCTTCTTCCCTCCTTATCTCTCCCTTTCTTCAATAAAACATTTAAAAGTGAATGAGTAGAAAGAAATACAACCAGTTTACAGAGTCTAGGCTGTGTATTAACATGGGATGGGATCAGCTACAGGAGGGGGCAAGGTGCAGGACAAGGTCAGAACAAAACTATACCCGCCATCCTTCATATTAAACATTTCACTACTTAGTATTGAGAATTCATCTCATGTAAATATTGCTTATGTTTATCTTGTTTAACTCTATATTTATTTTATTTTATCGTTCCAACTGCACTGTGGGTCAGAGATAGACGCCATTTTGATTCTGATGTCTGTCTTGCATATAGAACTGACAATAAAAGACTTTGACTTCACTCTCCTTACGTTTCTTTACCGTTTGGTTTTGCCTTTGCTTGCACTATTTCATGTTATAAATGTGCTGTATAAATAAAGTTAACTAGACTTGACTTAACGATCAGGCTGCTCTTGCCAAGTCCCTGATGTCCTGTTGGTCTGGCCCCTTACAGGTTGGTCTTGGATTCGTTTTGGAGATCCTCGGGGATCTTCTCAAGAACCTTCAGACGTTCATCGTGGCAGTGCTTTACCGTGCGGAGGGTCTGAGAGCGCTGGCCCTAAACCAACTCAGAGACCAGGCCACGCTGTTAGCTGATCTGGGTCCCGTGCGCCAGATCAAGCAGCTGCCGGTTCAAATCCAGAAGATCCTCTGGGACCTCCAGGAGCTCTCCAAACTTCTGGTGCAACTTGTGATCAATGCAACGCCGCTTTACGACATGGTCAGTTCACAGGACGGCCGGGATACACCTGGCATAATCGGGACACACCTTAAGTAAATGGTAAACGGTTAAATGGTAAAGTTAAACTGAATATAATAGCGCTTTACTAGTCATACTTGACCACTAAAAAGCGCGGTAACGCTTTATATTAAGGTTCTTGTTATAAGCCTTAGTTAATAGGTAATAAGGACCTTATAAGATGCTTATTAACATCAGTTTGTGTTAATAAGACTATATTTAAGTGTTAATAATAACACAATAAACATGTTTACTGTGTGATTATAAGACTTTTATAAGCACTTATGAGAAACTTCTTAACTATTTATTGATTGATTAATAGCATTAATGAAAGTCTCATGAGATTCTGATAGCTGTTAAAAGCGTTACAAACCCATGTATTGAGTCGTACTAACTTACCTATTATGTCATAGTTAAACCTTTACTAAGCATTGTTTGTTGCTTTATGAAGGTGAACACACCTTTATTATTTGTTTATTAGCAGTTAATTATGTTCTAAGAACGATGCTTATTAAGGCCAATAAGTCCTTTATTAAACAGGTAATAATGCATTTTGAAGGTACCTGATCTAAAGCGAGAACAATGCTTATTAAAAAAAACACTTAACAACTGTGCAATTGTAAACATGTTTGTTTGTTTCCCAGAACTTCCATGAACAACATTTTACTAAATGTAAAAAAATAAATACCTTTGTAAAATAAAAATGCTGCCTGACATCAATTCAAGTGTCCGATGATTAAGACTATTAATTAAAAATACTAAATGAATAAGAACAACAAAACAATTAAACGAGTAGAGCAAAAAAAACTTCCATCAAACAATAATAAAAAAAAAACTCTGTTGAAGGTAAAACAATATAAAACGACGTGTGGTTGTATGAGTTGCTTCTGCATATTGAATCTGTAACCTTATGGAGATGGCAATCCTCACTAGAGGAATTTGGGCGAGACGTTGCTGTATCAGAAGTCAGCATTATACTGTTGCAGATAGGACAAGCAGAAAACCACATACAACTATATAGATGCTAACCCAGTGGTTCTCAAACTTGTTTTGTCATTCCCCACTTTGGAGGTGGGAATATTTTCAAGTCCCACCGTTCCCCGATTGTGTCAACAAAATAGTTAGAAAATTGGTCAGTCTTAAAAGTTTAAAATGTATTGAAATAAAATCAAGTAATACAATTCAAAAATAGATCATTTAAAAAAAAAGCCTTCTTCTGCTGGCCCCCTCTGCAACAGTATAATGCTGACTTCTGTTATACTTCCTCTTCCTCTTCCCATCGTCTGAGGAGGAGTCAGAGGAGTCAGACGACAACGGACTTGAGCCCCAGGGGAAGGTTGAGTCAGGCTGGTCTTTCTTGTTACTGTGTAAAGACAACACAAAGAAACATTGATCACAATTAGACAGATAGCAGACAGGTTATACTAAGCATTTAAGGACATGGAATCTGCAAAAAGGGGTGCAGTATCAAAGTAAATTTAGTCTGTAATGGTGACAATTGTTGGAAAAAAGTTATTATTTTCTTTCATTCAGATAGTTGTCCCTTCAAGAAATCTCTCTCCGTTGTCAGGTCTTTTATTTCTACATCCTGGCATTCTAATTTATACCTGGCCAGCTCATGTTTATATTTCTGTAGACCCAGTTTGGCAGTTAGGACAATTACGGCAGCATCTGGGTCAGCACAGAAATAACCATTCAGCATTACTTTGCCCCTTCCTGACAAGCTAGCATGACACAACTGTTAATAGATAGCCTACGTTTGGTTGCAGTTTTTATGATAGTGTAAGCTAAACGTTAGCTCAAAAAAGAAGCTCACCAAAGCTTCTGAAAGAAAGTAATGTAAGCTAGGCAAACAACTAGCTAGCTAGAGCCAGCTAACGTTACTATAGCATTACATTCTTAAACTTACCAGAAGAGTCATCCTCCAGTTCGGACCTCACCCTCTTATTTTTCAGAGACCTGGTTTGGGGTGCTGACCGTGCTGACGACTCCGACATGTTCTCCTTACTTTCGTGAAACACTTTGTCAAGCATGGCCGTCAAGCTGGCGTCAATCCATCAGCGACTTGCATACACGAAACTTCCGGTTTTACAACTACCTTCAAAATAAAAGCCCTTTAAGGATCTGATATGAGGCAAAACACCGATCATACGAGTCATATTCATCATAGATTGTGAAAAATATACAACGTTCTCGGGGCATCTAATTTTAACACTCACTCAACATGTGTGCGCACACATAGAGGTGAAAGAATCACTTCAGAGCAAAAAGAAATATATTATGCACTCATTATGCTAGATGCCAAAAGACAACATTTTGGAAAGAGGGATGAAAATCAGTGACTTTACTAAGATATGGCGCTGCAAACCAAACTCAGAAAACTCATTTTTGAAGGTACTTCAACAAGAAAAACATTAAAGCTAATCAAATACCTTCACCGCTCTAACATTGTATTTACATGTCGTTTTTCTAATTCTCATTGTATCCTCCTTGACAAGATATAGTACTTATTAACTGTTATTAAGTGTTTAATAAAGGACGTATTAACCTTAATAAGCATTGTTCATAGAGCATAGTTAACTGTTATTAATTGATTAATAATGATGTGGTTACCTTCATAAAGCAACAAACAATGCTTAGTAAAGGTTTAACAATGACATAATAGGCAAGTTAGTAAGACTCAATAAATAGGTTCGTAATGCTTTTATTAACAGCTATCAGAAACTCATTAGACTTTTATTAATGATATTAAGCAATCAATTAATATTTAAGAAGTGTCTTATAAGTGTTTATAAAAGTCTTATAATCACACTGTCAACAGGTTTATAATGTTATTATTAACACTTATATATAGTCTTATTAACACAAATTAATGTTAATAAGCATCTAATAAGGTCCTTATTACCTATTTACTAAGGCTTATAACAAGAACCTTAATATAAAGCGTTACCTTGTTTTGTCCTCTCACTAACCAGATTCACACACACTCACACACCAATAACAGCTGGGGAGCATCGGGGGCAACTTGGGGTTATGTCAGTGCCTTGCCCAGGGACACTGAGACTGAGGCAGGGTCTGAATCACTGACATGTTGTCCAGTTTAAATAATACTGTTTGTAACTTTATTTAGTTCATCCTTGATTACGGTATATAAACAGTGTGCCCTTATTATTGAATGCCTGATCAGCTCTCCTGTGATTGTCTCATTCATAGTCAGATTCCAAATATAGTAATGCTAGGGAATAGTCATGTAAAAGTCCTGCGTAATGGATGGAACGATAGTTGCATGGATTATTGGATGGATGGATAGATAGATAGATGGATACAATGATAGCTACTGTAGATAGATAGACAACAGTAAATCAATATCATCAAGTCAAATCATATTTTCTGTTTCAGCTGCAGCGGTCGTCAACTCAGGAGGTCGACGACTTCTTGAACCAGGAAGAGTTCTCGGCTTCGTCCCTTCGCGGCTCTGCTAACAGTCTGTTCCTGAAGGCCATGGACGGCCGCTTGAGCCGCCGCAAGAGCAAGATCCCCAATAACCCCCCCACCCAACCTCCCAATGGCCGCCGCCGCTCTTCTGCTAAAGACGCCCTCCTCCCTGTCCCCATCGCCCCACCGGACGTCCCAACAGCTGCCCCTGCCCCCACTCGGCGCCGCTCCAGCATAGTGGAGTCACTCCTCGCCCTCATCGTCCCACAGAACCAGAACCAGAACGCCCAGGAGCTCGAGGACATCCCAGCCGAGACTGCCAACGTGAACAGCCGGCGTAGTTCTTCCCTGAAAGACGCCTCCATAGACCCCCCATACCTGGAGACAGAAAGCCCAACCATCTCCCCGGACCCCACAGCCCCCCCAACCGAGCCTCCGACGGGCCGCAAGAGATCCAGCCCGAATGACGCCTTCCTGTCCCTCATGGCCCCACTAACCGCCCCAATCCTAGAGACCGAGAGCCAGACAATCCTCTCCGAGCCATCCATTAACGACCAGGACGTCCAGGAACTCGAAACTGAACCTGCCTCAGACCGCCGACGCTCCTCCCTGAAGGATGCCCCCCCTGGCCGCAGGCGTTCCAGTGCGAAAGACGCTCCCTTGGAGCCCCCCGCCCTGGAGACCGAGAGCCCCACACCCCCACCTGAGGCTGCCAGCGACCGGCGGCGCTCAAGCACAAAGGAGGCGGCCCCACTAGCCTCCAAGAACCCCCTCACCGAGCCGCCTAAAAGTCGTCGCCGGTCTTCCCTGAAAGACGCCTTCCTGGCCCTCATATCCCCACTAGCCACCCCAGAGACAGAGACAATCTCCCCGGAGTCTGCCAGCGACGCCCCAGTCCCCTTAGACCCCATGGAATTCCAGGATCCCGAGGACTGCCAGGACTTCCCAACCGAGGCTGCCTTCAACCGTAAGCGCTCCTCCCTGAAAGATGCCCCCCCTGGCCGCAGGCGCTCAAGTGTGAAAGACGCCCCCATGGAGCCCCCAGCCCTGGACACAGAAAGCCCAACACCCCCAACCGAGGCTGCAAGCGACCGCCGCCGCTCCAGTGTCAAAGATGCCCCAGTCTCCCAAAACCCCATGGACCAGGAGCCTTCCAACGGCCGGCGGCGTTCCAGCATAAAGGACACAACCCCCTTAGCCTCCCCGTCCGAGGCTGCCACCGGTCGCCGCCGCTCCTCCCTGAAAGACGCCTCACTCGGTCGCAGGCGGTCGAGTCTGAAAGATGCACAGCTGTCCCTGGACAACCCCGAGAGCTTGATGTCTCTGTCGGTCCCACTGTACAGCGGGAAACGCCGTCTGTCTGCGGCCGCCGCGGAGCTGCTCCTCGCTCCGCTCAAAGAGTTCGTCACCCAGAGCCAGAGAGTCTTCGAGATCTTGAGCCCCGAGAATCTGGAGCAATACGGGGAAGACGAGACGGAGGAGGAGGAGGAGGAGGAGGAAGAAGAGGAGGAAGAGAAAAACATGGCGACGTCCGAAGACGAGCAAGAGGACGATTAGTTCTTAACACCAGGTTCAGGTTTGACCCCACTCGCATCCACGACCAATCACTGCTGCCCGTCCAGTCTCCGAGCCAATCAAATGAGTTTCCCGATGACCCCGACCACAATGATGATGATGAAGATGATGATGTAACGTTTATGCCTCAGTTTGAGTTAGTTTGTTCGTTCACGTTCAGAGAGAGAGCGATCGGGGAGTTTGTCTAAAGCCATGTCCACACGTACAGTCTGAAAGAAGGTTACTTGAAGTAGCTACGAGGAACTTTTAAGATATTTCAGAAACAGTCTAGTTTTTCCTCTGATGATCATAAATTACATGTAACAGCAAATGAGACCATCAGTTGCAAAGAATGCTATTTTTGTATTGTTTTTCTTGATGCCTTTGTCATGGGTATACGCTCACCCAGGAACAACTGGCTGGCTTGGTAAAAACACTACCGATTTTGTCCAAAGGGGGGCGCTAGAATGAACACACACTGAAAGTTCCTCGGAGCCACTTTAAATATCTTAACAGTATAGATCAAAGAAAGTAAAGTAAGGTTTATACGGTGTTGTTTAATGTTTAAAGTTGATCGGAACTGAAAATACACAAGAACCTCAAAGATAAAAACTTTCAACAAATTTTAAATACATTATCGTGTATCATCACTGTCTATGTAACTCAAATATCTCCACTATGTTTCATTAAATATCCCTGCAATGAAAAACTGACTCAATTTGATTTGTTGTTTTAAAGAGTTAAAGTCCTACTTCACCAGTGGGAATATGAAGGTGTATTGAACTCTGAGATCCTATGTAGTATAAATGTGCAAAATGTTTAGAAATCGGTTCATCCTAGCCTGAGAAAAGGCCGAAAGAGTGTGTTATGGTCTCGCTGTCTAAACCCTCCAGTTTGCCCAGTTGTGATGAACTGTCACTGTGATGTCACACTAGTAAAATGTAGGGTTAGACAGTGAGACCATAAAACACTCTTTCTGCCTTTTCTCAGGCTAGGATGAACCGATTTCTAAAATGTGTTCACCTTAATGAGCTTCATCTGATTGCACTTAAACATCTGTCATGTATAAAAATGAATTTGAGTAATTTAGTTGTATTTCATGATATTTGTAGGAGATAATCACTTTTTTTTTTAAATATTGGTAACAACAGCATTCTTAAAGGTGATAGGAAGAGCTATCAAATATTTCTGAATCAGTCTCAGTTTTCCTCTGATGATAAGAAATGAAATGTAACAGCAAACGAGACCATCAGTGCAAAGAATGCTTTTGACATTTTTGGTTACATTAATTTTTTTCTTAGCTTAGAGATACATTTTGCGTTGCGCAGCATCAAAGCATAAAGTGAAAACAACCTTCCTTCTCTAATTTTTCTCTCTCCTGTGGCTGTGAAATATAAAAATATATAAATGCTTCATACTGTGATTTTAAAAACGCCAATTTGAACAAACAGTAACTCCTTTACAGAAAAATTCAATATTTAATTCAAAACTTGTAATACAGTACACGATGTAGACAAAACAACATGTCATTCCAGTCCAGTTCCTTCTCATGAAACAGAAAAAACAAGCTGAATATTCATTAATAAAGTGTTTGTATAGATAGTTTGTCAAAGCACATACATTTCATATTTCTATTTATTACAGTTCAAAAAGAAAGGCACATTTTCTGGGAGCTGATGATGTCATAACATATTTAAGAAACGTTAAGATTAAAAAAAGAAATACATCAATTCCGATGATTTTTTTTATTAATCAATATGATCAATTATCAAAAAGTTATAATTTTATGGGTCGCATTCACACTGCTCCGTGTCCAACCAGGCCTGAGTACGGTTACCACAGTTATATATATATAGACTGTGTGTTCGAAAAGCCCTACTAACGTCCTACTCATACTAAAAGCCCTATTAACATCCTCCCTCCTACATACTCAACATGTATATACTACATACTGTCTACTAAACGATCCATTGTGCATGCGAGGTTCGTCGGACCGTTTACACTGAATTATACAGAAGCAATAAAGAATTAAAAAAAAAAACTTCCATGCCGTTTGAAAAGACGCAATGCATTGTGGGGCGGTTGAGTAGGAAAAGTAACCTATCAAGCCATACACAAAATCTTCCCGGAAGCAAGTACTCATCTGGGCATTTCTCGTCTACACGTTAGTATGAGTGGTACCTTAGTATGGAATTTAGTATGAGTAGGACATGAGTAGGGCTTTTAGTATGAGTAGGACGTTAGTAGGGCTTTTAGTATGAGTAGGACATGAGTAGGGCTTTTAGTATGAGTAGGACGTTAGTAGGGCTTTTAGTATGAGTAGGACATTTGTAGGCCTTTAGTATGAGTAGTACCTTAGTATGGAATTTAGTATGAGTAGGACATGAGTAGGGCTTTTAGTATGAGTAGGACGTTAGTAGGCCTTTAGAATGAGTAGGACGTAAGTAGGGGTTTTAGTATGAGTAGGACGTCAGTAGGGCTTTAAGTATGAATAGGACGTTAGTAGGCCTTTAGTATGAGTAGGACGTTAGTAGGGCTTTAAGTATGAGTAGGACGTTAGTAGGCCTTTAGTATGAGTAGGACGTCAGTAGGGCTTTAAGTATGAGTAGGACGTTAGTAGGCCTTTAGTATGAGTAGGACGTCAGTAGGGCTTTAAGTATGAGTAGGACGTTAGTAGGGCTTTTAGTATGAGTAGGACATTAGTAGGCCTTTAGTATGAGTAGGACATGAGTAGGGCTTTTAGTATGAGTAGGACGTTAGTAGGCCTTTAGTATGAGTAGGACGTAAGTAGGGGTTTTAGTATGAGTAGGACGTCAGTAGGGCTTTAAGTATGAATAGGACGTTAGTAGGGCTTTAAGTATGAGTAGGACGTTAGTAGGCCTTTAGTATGAGTAGGACGTCAGTAGGGCTTTAAGTATGAGTAGGACGTCAGTAGGCCTTTAGTATGAGTAGGACGTCAGTAGGGCTTTAAGTATGAATAGGACGTTAGTATGGCTTTAAGTATGAATAGGACGTTAGTAGGCCTTTAGTATGAGTAGGACGTCAGTAGGGCTTTAAGTATGAATAGGACGTTAGTATGGCTTTTCGAACACAATCTCTGTCTATGTTCGTAATAACGTTTCACATTTTGACCAATAAATGAGGAAAAACTCCAGTTCCCAAGATGCTTTGCAAAACTAATCAAACATCCATAGAGACAGTGCGTAACGCGTCATAATCGGAGGCCACTTTTATCCTCTTGGACAGCGGTGTTCCATTCAGGTCTAGAAACTCGCGAAGCCTCTTGCGTATTTCTTTGTGTTTGGATTCTTCCGGGACCCTTAAGCCCTGTTCTCCTACCTCCCCCGTCTCTCCCTCTCTCTCCCTGGCACCCCGCGTCTCTCCCTCTCTCTCCCTGGCACCCCCCATCTCTCCCTCTCTCTCCCCTACCCCCTCTGTCTCTCCCTCTCTCTCCCCTACCCCCTCCGTCTCTCCCTCTCTATCCCTGGCACCCCCCGTCTCTCCCTCTCTCTCCCCTACCCCCTCTGTCTCTCCCTCTCTCTCCCTGGCACCCCCCATCTCTCCCTCTCTCTCCCCTACCCCCTCTGTCTCTCCCTCTCTCTCCCCTACCCCCTCTGTCTCTCCCTCTCCCTCTCTCTCCCTGGCACCCCCCGTCTCTCCCTCTCTCTCCCCCGGACCCTCTGGCCTTGTTGGGGTCGCCGGTTCCACGAGCGACTGGTGAAAATCTGGACCGAAAATATCCTTCACTTTACTGTGGAGTCTTTGACGCAGTTTTAACAATTCATCTCCGTCGTCCTGTGAACAGAGAGAGAAGGAAGAATGTTTACTGTAGGCCAACAAGCTTTTTTTTTTTTGCTTAAAACCAAAAAGATAATTCGATTTACATTGAAAATCGATTTTAAAGGGTCAGTGTGTAGTTTCAGAGGAGGAGGATTTGTTTACATTCACAGAGCCTGCAGTTAGTTTACTAAACATATTTACTCTACATGCAATTCTTAGTATTGAATAATTCCATTGTCATAAATCAAATTATTTTTGAGGAACCTGGAACCAAACGTAAGACTAGAATATGTTTGTAAACCAAACTGTGGGCCCTGCTGCTGTAAACAACAACAACAACAACAGTGAAACAGTAACTTTTCAGGAAGCTTTCTAACTTCAAACAGTGTTCCAGGGATCACATTTTCCTGTGAGGAAAGTTTGTTCATTCAGTTATGGGAATATACCTTATAAAATGTTTCACTTCTCTAACACACCCAGAGTTACACACTGCACCTTTAATATCACTATACATTATACAGCTCTGGAAAAAAATAAGAGACCACTCCAAATGTTCAGTGTTGTTCACTCTCATGTTACTATCTATAGGCATATGTTTGAGTAGAATCAACATTTTTATTTTATTTATTTTTTTCAACAAACTACTGACAACATTTCTACCAAATTCCCCCCAAAAACATTGTCATTAAAGAGCATTTCCATAAAGTATTGCAGAGATAAAGACTGAAGAAAAGTCCAGACTGGTCCCTTATTTTTTCCAGAGCTGTATTCTTAGTGTTGAACTTTTATTGCAAACACTGTACAAAAGCAGAGAAGTGTATAGAAAAAAAGAAAAAAAAAATAGAAGAAAAAAAAAAAATAGAAATGAGAATGAGGACAGCTAGGGAATTTTTTTAAACGTTACAAACACCCACCCAGCACAAACATCTGTTGGGGTATTATTGAAAAGTTACACACGGCAGCTTTAATACCACTACATATAATAATAATAATAATAATGGATTGGATTTATATAGCGCTTTATTTCTATGTGACTCAAAGCGCTTACAGGGTTCCAGGTTCCATTCATTCACACACAGTCATACTGGTGGTGGTAAACTACCATAGTAGCCACAGCTGCCCTGGGGCAGACTGACAGAAGCGAGGCTGCCATTCAGCGCCTACGGCCCCTCAGACCACCACCTCAAACATACAGCAGTCATACACATTCACACGAGGCAAGGTGGGTGAAGTGTCTTGCCCAGGGACACAACGACCATGACACAAGTGGCAGAGCGGAGATCGAACCGCCAACCCTAGGATCATTGGCCAACCAGCTTAACCAACTGAGCCACGGTCGCCCACATATCATATTCTTAGTAATGGGGATTGTATCGCGTACCTGTGAGGCGTCTTTGAGCAGACTCCAGAGATGAAGAACCAGCTCTCCAGGTGTTTTAAAGACACAGATGCGCGTGGACAATCTCTTCAGACCCGACCAGACCGGACCGGACTGAATACAAGCAAAAACAATCAATTAATCAATCAATCAACTTCCTTTATTTAACCAGGTAAGGTTCATTTAGATTAAAGCTGCAGTGTGTAGAATTTTGGGTTTTATTTCCTAGCAGATTTTGTAGAAAGTAATTATAATATCCATAAGTACATTTAATTTAGTGCATAATAGCTGAATTTTTTTTTTCCCCTTAGAAAGGGTCTCATATATGTCAATATTTCTGCATATTTTGGACCAAGGCCTAGTGCCGCCATCTTGAAAGTGTCATAGTTGGAATGTCATCAGGTGCATTGTTTAAAATGTAGAATTGTTCTTGTCCTTGAAGGCCACTGTAGCTTCTGTTATTATTTGAAAGGGGTGGGGTTACCCAGGGAGCGTTGCATTCAAGAACTTTGTAGAACTTTCTTGATGATGTCATATTACACACTGCACCTTTAAAATCTCTTTTCCAAGAATGAAGGCAGCACCATGATAATTATGAGCAAAATAAACAGTCACGTACAGTTATTACACACCACATTCAACATAAATTAATAAACAATACAAGATCAGGGACAAGACTATATGTGAAGATTGAAAAAGAAAAAAGAAAATAAACCATGTATCAACACCAGATTTTTTTCACGCACGCACACACGCACGCGCACACACACACACACACACACACACACACACACACACACACACACACACACACACACACACACACACACACACACACACACACACACACACACACACACACACACACACACACACACACACACACACACACACACACACACACACACACACACACACAGTGGATCATGAGGAGATATTCACTGATTTTGACAACAAGCGTTCTCCAGAATCACTGACTACATGTTTAAGTACAAGTACTTCAGTTCTTATATTTTGCAAAAAATTGTTGGAACGCGGTAAACTGACCTCGGAAAGATGAGTGCAGCCTTCAACCTGCAAGTAGAGCAGCAGACTCTCACATCTCTGAAACGCAAACACACACACACACACACACACACACACACACACACACACACACACACACACACACACACACACACACATTAAACCCAATGGGCCTTAACAGACTGTAAATAAATAGTTTGTGCATGCGTGTATGTATGTATGTGTGTGTGTGTGTGCCTGTGTCTGTCTGTCTGTCTGTCTCTGTGCGTGCGTGTGCCTGCGAGTGTGAGTCTGTCTGTGCGTGCTGGTATGTGCTTCCCTGTATGTGTGTGTGTGTGTGTGTGTGTGCGTATGTGTGCCTGTGCGTGCGCGTCTGTCTGTCTGTCTGTCTGTCTGTCTGTCTGTCTGTCTGTCTGTCTGACTTCTCACCCTCTGTTCCAGCAGACTGAGGCAGAGGCTCGATGGTTTTTCTGTTCCGTCTGAAACGTCCGTCAGATCTCGACAAAGTGAACAGTTCCACTCTGACCTGAAAGACAAAGAGGTGATGTCACCAAATGTCCGGTCCAACAGGACTCATTTAATCAATATTAGTTAAAGCGGCAGTGTGTAATATGACATCATCAAGAAAGTTCTAGAATGCAACGCTCCCTGGGTAACCCCACCCCTTTTGAATAATAACAGAAGCTACAGTGGCCTTCAAGGACAAGAACAATTCTACATTCTAAACAATGCACCTGATGACATTCCAACCAACATGGATTCCTCCATAAGACTTACCCTCTCAATGTACAAAATGTAATATTAATATTTGTAATTCTCCGCTCAGGAGGATAATTCAGATTATTGGCAGAGGTGATTTTACACCATTGAGGACATATTTATGAATGAGGAAATTGATTTTAGCTAATAACTTACTTAAAATGTTACACAGTGCCCCTTTAATATTCCCTCACGATCCACCACCTCTCTGTACTGTGTGTGCACTGAAAGATTACCGGTGTCCTATTACACATCCTGTAAACAAAGGCGAACCACTGTAGCTAGCAACATGATCTTTGTTCAGCGCACACACAGTACGGTAAAGGAAGCTGTACATGAGGATATGACAGACAGACAGACAGACAGATACTTTATTGATCCCTTGGGAAGTTTCCTTCAGGGAAATTCAAATTCCAGCAGCAGGTAGCACAAAAATGCAAAAACAAATATGAAAACACGATAGATAGATAGCAGCAATAGACATGTTAAAAAGTAAAGATTTCTATTGATAGATAGATAGATAGATAGATAGATAGATAGATAGATAGATAGATAGATAGATAGATAGATAGATAGATAGATAGATAGATAGATAGATAGATAGATAGATAGATAGATAGATAGATAGATAGATAGATAGATAGATAGATAGATAGATAGATAGATAGATAGATAGCAGCAATAGACATGTTAAAAAGTAAAGATTTCTATTGATAAAAATACATTTAAAAAGAAGCAGCAATTGTGTTGTTTGTATTTGTCCTTGTTAAATAAATAGATTGTGTACCAATAAATAAATAAATAAATTATGCAAACTGTTATATTGTGTTTGGTTAGCCTATTCCTATTTCTATATTAGGTTTTTTTTTATACAGGTAAATCCCATTGAGAGCGAACTAGTTTTTGTATCATTGTGCTACCTAGAGACCGGTTCCCATTTACACGTTACCATTCACACACACATTCATACACCGATAGCAGCAGGCTAACTATCGACATTCACACGAGGCAAGGTGGGTGAAGTGTCTTGCCCAAGGACACAACAAACATGACACAGGTGACAGGGCAGGGAATCGAACCGCCAACCCTTCGATCATTGGCCAACCCGCTCTACCACCTGAGACACAGTCGCTCCAGTGTAAGTAATTGATTGATTGATTGATTCAATTTATTTCAGACATATCAAAATTACAAAACAAAATGAAAAGCATGAAAATACAATAAATGTCGTTCAAATGATTTCACAAAAAATAAATAAAAAAATAAACAAATAACATATTGAATTGATATGCCTGAAAAGGAGTATGGAGCAAGTGTTAAAACCATTACCAGATCTCTGGTCCGACAGGCGGCACGTGGCATTCCCGGTGGTATCCGCGGCCACACGTGGAACAGATTATCGAACCGTTGGCGGATCCACACGCCGAGCAGGAGACGAGCTGAAGGGTCACCGGGGACTCTGGAGAGGAAGGCTCTTCTGTGATGTCATCAGTGACATCATCATCATCATCATCATCGTCATCGTCGGACTGAAACACAGCACACTGTTCAATCCCATTCATATATTTTCACACTTAAAGACCTACCTCACCGGTGGAAATATAAAGTATGGGTTAAGTATTCCTTTAATATTCATAAAACTTTCAGCAATCCAGTTTAGCCTCGGCTTTTGACCATCCAGCATTCACACATGCTTTTCAGCAGGACATGATTGACCCACGAAACAGAACAGAGACAGACACAGAGAGACACACACACACACACACACACACACACACACACACACACACACCCCCACCCCCCCCCACACACACACACACACACACACACACACACACACACACACACACACACACAGACACACACAAACCCCCGAAAACTCAAAAAGGTGCTCAGAGGAACTTTGAGTTTTTGTTAATTCTAGCGCCCCCTTTGGACAAAAGCGGTAGTGTTTTTACCACGCCAGCTGTTGTTCCTGGGTGAGGGACCCATGACAAAGGCATTAAGGAAAACTATATACAAATAGCATTCTTTGCACTGATGGTCTTGTTTGCTGTTACATGATCATCAGAGGAAAAATGAGACTGTTTCAGAAATATATAAAAGTTCCTCGTAGCACCTTTTAATACAAACGATTTTGAATAGACAAAGCTTATAAATAAAAATAAAATATAAAGAAATAAACAAACAAACAAATAAATAAATAAACAGGTGTCATCCTACCTCACTACAATCGCTTCTCATTTCTATTTCAATGTGGTCTTCATCATCACCGGGGAACACACGAAACCCAGGGAGGGGTCGTCCAGGTTTGGGCTTTTTTACAGGAAGTCTATACATGGACACGGTGGGCTGCCATTGGCTCCCACAGCAGTCCTGTTGTCCAATCAAAAAGCTTGGTTCGTCAGAGTCACTGTCAGACATTTCAGGGTCAAGTTCGATATCTTGATGTTCTGACTTTTCCAATTCAATTTGACCAACTTCGGGAAAAGATGGTTCCAATGCTGGTTCAGGGTTATTGTTAGGAGTAAGACTAGGGGTGCTATTGGCTCACACTGGCTATTACTGCAGGCTGGCTGTCCAATCAAATCGTTTGGTTCGGGGCGGCTTCGGTATAGAAGGTTTCATTCCAGGTTACTAGTGTGTCTCTCTTTGGGTTCTAATGGATTCAGTACAAGTTTACTCACTTCGGGAACAGACTCTGTAAACGCTGGTTTAGGGATATAGAAGGTTTACATTCCAGGTTACTAGCATCCGATTGTTTCAATATAGATTCATGGTCTTGCGGTTCAGATGGTTTGAATTCAAGTTTACTATCTAGAGATTTACATGGTTTCAATTCTGGTTCACCGTCTTGGGCTGTGGTCTGCTGCCATTGGCTACGAGTGCACTCTGAGGGACCAATCAGACAGCTCGATTCTCCAGCGTCTTTTCTTGAGGACACTTCAGTTCCGTCAGGCCCTTTCCATTCTAAATTACTCTCCTCAGACTCCGACAGTTTCAATTCAAGTTTGTTGTCTTCCGATGTCGACGATTTCCACTCTTGGTTGCTGTCATCCGAGTCGGAAGGTTTCGATGCAGCCTCGAGATCTAGGAGCTGTTTGTGTTTCGAAATTGGTTCACAGTTCTTTTCGCAGTTTCTTTCTAGGACAGACGCTTCCGATCCAGTTTCACTTTCTTCGGACATGGTTGAAGTTGGTTCGCCCTCTAGCGGTTCCTGCCATCTCGTCGTTTCCACCGGCTTTTCACCGCGGTCACAAGCCGAATCCGCGACCGCCTTCACCACCGGATTTTGCTGTGCCGGTTGTTGTTTGAGGAACAAGGCACAAGCGCCGATAAATTCATTATATTTTCGAGCAGTAGAGCTTTGGTCTTCAACAGGTTTGGAATTCGGACTTTCTTCGGGGCTTTTTGGCACCGTTTGACTCGGCAAAGGGACAAGCTTATCGTTTTCAGAGTTCACAGAAGGAATAGGCGAACAATAAACAGTGGCGATAGCTGTAGTGGAACTTTTATCACTCAAAGGCTGTGTGCTTGTTCCTTCTTTGGCGGATGTTGTTCGCGTTTCTTCACTCGTCAGCATAGAAGAGATCATTTGGTTTCTATTTCTGACAGTGATATGACCATCTGCAGCCTTAGTGACATCATATGGAGGTTGTAGGCTTGATTTTTCCTTTTGGGCGGACGCAGAGAGCACCTTTTGGTTCTGTATCGGCACAAGAATTTGGTCTGGGCTGACAGAAGAGATGATTTGGTTTTTATGGGAGATAGTGAAATTACCATCTGCATCCTTAGTGACATCATAAAGAGGTTTCCGGCTTGAGCTTTCCTTTTGGGCGACCGCTGAAAGCACCCGATGAATTTGCATTGGCACGAGAATCTGGTCCGAGCCAACAGAAGATATGGGACTCAGGGCACTGGATAAATGTGTACTGGAAATAGCTGCTGCAGTGGAACCTTTATCATTCAGAGGCTGGGGGCTTGTTGTTGCTTTCGGGATGATTTTTGGCTGTTTTTGTTTCGTCGGTTTTGGGACAAGAATATTGTATCGAGGTGTAGCTGGAGGAGCGGAGGAGCTTTTCAATTTCAAATGTCTTTGTACTTTGTGAGCGGTGAACACAGATTGGGAAGATGGGGTTTCCGTTAAGGGCAAGCAGGACACTGGGTAGGCACTGTTATTGTTGGTCACCAGATACGCTATTGCCCGGTTGATTGAGTTCAACGAGGCTGACATGGATTTTTGACCAAGGGACTGAGCCTCCGACGTGGGCAAGACAAAACTGACTTGCTGCACATTCACAGAGTTTGAAAAAGGTTGAACGCGACCCGTCGGTAAGATCTTTTGTTCTGGTTCAGAATCGACAGCAGAAGTTGAAGGCACGACTTTTGTATTGGAGTTTTTTGCACTACTGGTTGTAGGGATGGGAGCAGTGGATTGGTTGTAGGAGGGAGGAGGAGGAGTAAGCCGATTGGATGAGGGTGTGTGTGGCACAGAGGCAGAGGCCACTGGGACATTGTTGACGGGAACATTGGGAGCTGGTGAGTTGGTGTCACTACTGGGAGTGCTGGTTCGCGAGGAAGATGATGATGATGAAGATGTGGAGGTGCTGGCGCTGGCCGGAGTAACTCTGGGTTTGGGGGTCGTTGGTGCGACAGAGAAAGGAACCCAAGTAACATCAAGATTACCTGGAAACAAATACACTGAGTCACCGGTAGAAATAACCAACTTGATTGATTGAGTGAGTGAGTGAGTGAGTGAGTGAGTGAGTGAGTGAGTGAGTGAGTGAGTGAGTGAGTGAGTGAGTGAGTGAGTGAGTGAGTCAGTGAGTCAGTGAGTGAGTGAGTGAGTGAGTGAGTGAGTGAGTGAGTGAGTGAGTGATTGTCTTTATTTCTAACATGCAAGCAATGTTAAACAACTTTAAATAGTAATAGATGAATGACTTTTTCCTTAAAAATGTGCTCTGAGGAACTTTCAGTTTGTATTAATTCTAGCGTCCCCACTTTGGTCGTGTTTTTACCTAGCAAGCTGTTGTTCCTGGGTGAGCGTACCCATGACAAAGGCATTTAGAAAAACTATTATTTTACACTGATGGTCTCGTTGGATGTGATTTATGATCATCAGAGGAAAAATGAAACGGTTTCAGAAATATTTAGAAGTTGCTCGTAGCACCATAAACATATAAGAAGGTGTGTTCAGTGACTTACCAAAGTTCATAACGTGGGTCATAGCTTCGTTGTCACAGACGACCTTCAGTGACGACATGGTGTGGGGAGAGCAGTCCTGGAAGTCACAGACCTTCAGCTGAGCTTCAATCTGCAGGAGACACAACACTACGTCACACTCTGTCAAGGCAAGGCAAGTTTATTTATATAGCACAATTCAGACACAAGGCCACTCAAAGTGTTTTACAGAGGCAAGATTAGAATACATAAAACACATTGTAAAACATTTAAAAGCGAATAAAAGAAGAAAATTCAATAAAAATTGCAGGTTAAAATGGAAACAAAAAAAGTCTTCTGACTCGTCGCCATCTTGAATCCGGTGCAGTTGTTACCTGTGCCGCGTAGCTCTGCAGGGCCACGATGTCGCTGGATTTTTGGGCTTTTTCTGCCGTTTCAAACAGAGTCTGATGCTTCTGCTGCAGCTGCTTCAGCGCCGACATCCTTTTCTGGATCATCTCTGTCTCACGCACACTCACCAACTGACAACAAAACACAAAAATACTCACACGCATAAAGGTAGTGTCTGTCTATCTATCTATCTATCTATCTATCTATCTATCTATCTATCTATCTATCTATCTATCTATCTATCTATCTATCTATCTATCAAAATCAGTGAATATCTCCTCACGATCCGCTACCAGTCTGCACAATGATGATATCGGACAGACAAAACAATTAAAACATTTAGTCAATCATGGTCACTAGTTAAACATTTCACACACACACACACACACACACACACACACACACACACACACACACACACACACACACACACACACACACACACACACACACACACACACACACACACACACACACACACACACACACACACACACACACACACACACACACACACACACACACACACACACACACACACACAGTCTCTGTTACCTTGGCCTGTTCTAGAAACAAGTTCATTCGTTCCTGCAGATGTTTCAACAACATGAAGTAAGATTGTTGAAGTTGGGACGCCAGGATTGAACGACTCTCAGCGATGTCAGTTAGCCTGAAAAACACAGACAGGCAGACAGACAGACAGGCGGGCGGACAGACAGACAGACAGACAGACAGACAGGCGGGCAGACGGACAGACAGACAGACAGACAGACAGACACACACACACACAGGTTAATTTACAACTAAATACTGACTATATATGGAATCACATTTGTGCGCACTGCAGGAATTACAACAATTCTATTCATGGTACCATCCTTTTTATGGACCAAAAGAAATTGAGCAAAACTAAATCATTATAAATCAAATTGTCACTTGTAATGTTCCCTTCATCTCTTTCTTCAGCAGGTGAAATTAAAGGACAAATGCGCAAAACAATTATTTTAAATAATAATTTCTGAAACAACACAAAAAATATCTTAAAAATTAAAATAAAAAAAAAAAAAAAAAATTAGTCTCAAACTATTACAATTCTATTATTTATTCTTAATTAATACTTAAAAATAAATTCCATATATAAATGTCCCACAATGCACCTGGTCTCCATGTCCGTTAGACTCTGCTGTGCCTTCTCTCCGTGCGCTCTGAATGGCTGAATCCGGTCCGCCAATCCCTTCTTCACACCTGCCAGCAACTCGGCACTGATGAACTGATACCTGGGCAGGTACACACACACACACACGCGCACACACGCGCACACACGCGCACGCGCACGCGCGCACGCGCACACGCACACACGCACACACACACACACACACACACACACACACACACACACACACACATTAATATTATAGCTTTTTTTAAAATGTTACCTTTATTTATACAGGTAAATCCCATTGAGACCGGAAACTCTTTTTCATTTTTTTTAAAGATATTTTTTGGGCATTTTTGCTTTATTAGACAGAAACATACACACACATACACAGACAGATGGACAGACAGACAGACAGACAGACACACATACACAGACAGACGGACAGACACATACACAGACAGACACACAGACAGACACACAGACACACATACACAGACAGACGGACAGACAGACAGACACGCAGACAGACAAACGTACCTGTGTTTCATGTGGCTGGTGAGCTGACAGTCTCTGCAGGTGAGCTGGTTGCAGGTGAAGCAGAAAAGTTTGAGCGCCTCAGACGGGTGGAGTCTGCAGAACTTAGTGGGAGGAGGAGAGATGGCGGACAAGGAGATACCTAAAACAAACGCACCCTCGTTATTGGCATTTTGACAGACAGAGAGAGAGAGAGAGAGAGAGAGAGAGAGAGAGAGAGAGAGAGCACACACAAAGAGACACTGACAGACAGACAGACATTTGACTATATCAGTTCTCAAATAGACAGAGAGAGAGAGAGAGAGAGAGAGAGCACACACAAAGAGACACTGACAGACAGACAGACATTTGACTATATCAGTTCTCAAATAGACGAGAGAGAGAGAGAGAGAGAGAGAGAGAGAGAGAGAGAGAGAGAGCACACACAAAGAGACACTGACAGACAGACAGACATTTGACTATATCAGTTCTCAAATAGACAGAGAGACAGAGAGAGAGAGAGAGAGAGAGAGAGCACACACAAAGAGACACTGACAGACAGACAGACATTTGACTATATCAGTTCTCAAATAGACAGAGAGACAGAGAGAGAGAGAGAGAGAGAGAGAGAGAGCACACACAAAGAGACACTGACAGACAGACAGACAGACATTTGACTATATCAGTTCTCAAATAATGTAATAAAAATATCCTAAAACAAATAAAAAAATAAAAATTATTAATAAAATCCATAAAACAAACAAACAAGCAAGACACAGTGGTAGACAGTATATAACATGTGATAGGTGGTTCTGACCTGAGCGTGGCTGGTTGAGGATCTTGTGAGCTCTGGTTAGAGAGACTCTCCTGTGCGCGGACACACACTCATCACACAGTGCTTCATTACACTCCACACACCAACAGCGGGCCGAAGACGCCTCACAGCTGCCACACTGCAGAGACAAGAGACACAGTTAATCAAATCAAATCAAATCAGTTTTATTTAGTTATCTTACTCAAGTGGAGAGATCCTGCTCCTCCTTCCCACTCACTTTGGATTAGAGACATTATGTCATGTATGAATCTAGAGAAAATTCATTACACTACCCAGGGATCGGAGAATAAATCTGACAAAATATGGCGCCCCTTCTTAAACTATTCTAAGAAGCCAACTACAATAATAGAAGAGTAGCTGTTATTAGAATTATTAAAAACCCAAGTGTTTGTAATAAAGAGAACTGAGTCAGGCTTCTTCAAAAGCAGAATGAATATTTACTTGTAACAGCATACAAGGGAATCAACAATGTATCTGGTTTGGTTCATGGTTGAATACAAAGAAATGGACAGTGTACATGAGATTATATAGAAGAGAAAGTGTGTGCGCAAACACACTAGGTTTGTGTGTTCAGGACATTTGAGTTTCGCTTGCGAAAGCAGAAAGATTTTTACTTAGGTAGATATTCTCAGAAAACTCTCTCAGCTGGTGTTATACTTCATACAATGTCTGATAACAGAATATGGGAGTGAGTTTCTTGCATGATGAGCAAGATGAGTTTTAATTGCTCAGAGGTTCTTATCTGACAACGGAATGTGGGGAGTCTCTCTCTCCTTCCTGCAAGTACATTCACAGTACCTCATGTATGGAGCCATAAACGCATAGGCCCCTAAGTTAAGTAGGACAGAGGTTACAATCAGAAAAGACGTAATGTACTTTAATTAAATGTTATAATATACGGACAGTAGCTACCCCCTCCCCTCTTTTATTGAATTAAATTTTATTTCTTTACGTTTTTTGTTTCATGTTGAAGTGTGTGTTTCGTTTCTGCTATTTTTAACATTATGTATTATTTTTTGTACTCATTTCTTAATGCAGGATTGTTTGTGGTTGGGTGTGAGGGTGGGCTATGGGTGGGGTATGTTCGGGGGGAAAAAAAAGGGGAAACAATTTATAATCCATTATTGTACTGCAGTTGCTTTGCTACTCTGTGATTTAATAAAAAACCTTTGAAAGAGAAATCAGTTTTATTTGTACAGCCCAAAATCACAAATACATTTGTCTCAGTGGGCTTTACATTTCATACAATATGATACAGTATGACACCCTGCCCTTACACCCTTAGCTCGCCTGAGAAAAAACTCCCAGTAAAAACCCTTAACCGGGATTAAAAAAAATTGAAGAAATCTCAGGGAGAGTCTCCCCTCTTTTATTTAATTAAATTGTATTTCTTTATGTCTTTTGTTTCATGTTGATTGTTTGTTTTTGTTTCTTGTTGAAGTGTGTATTTTGTTTTGTTTCGGATTGTGTGTGAGGGTGTGAGGGTGTGAGGGTGTGAGGGTGGGGTGTGTGCGGGGTTAATAAAGGGGAAAAAAATTTGTATTTCATTGTGCTGCAATTTTTTTGCAACTGTCACTCAATAAAAAAACCTTTGAAAGAAAGGAATAGCTGCCACCCCCCCCCCCCACACCGCTAAGCTACTGTCATGTCAGTTGGTCGACCATTTGAAAAATCCTGATTCGAACACACGCATAAATCAAAACATGTTACAATCAGCTCTAAAAGAACACTGCAACTGTTTTTAACCTGATGCCTTTTATTTATTTTTAATTTGTTTTTTTTAGCTATATGTATTAGCTTGTTTTTATATAGCCTGTTATGAAGTGTAATTTTAGCATTATAGTGTCAATTGTGGTGTACTTTGTTTGTGTGTGTGTGTGTGGCCTTGTGCAAATTCTGCAACTTCTTTTCTGCTGCCTGTCTTGGCCAGGACTCCCTGTGAGAAGAGTTACTGTCACTCAATGGGACCTTCCTGGTGAAATAAAGGTTGAATAAAAATAAATAAAATAAAATAAAAATTCTAACATACATTGGGAGGACCGTTAGAAAATTTCAAATTCGAATTTTTGCTTGGAGTTTTGTTTTCACACGTCACGCCATTCTAAAAGACTATAGAAGCTCTCTGGTGCGCGCTAACAGTGTCTTTGTGACTGAGCCAATTCCTGTATGTGAAGCATTTTGCATTTAGAGATTGGCTAGCTTACAATCTATCGCTATCGCTTGAACTTTGTACCGATCCCCTCTCTCTCTCTCTCTCTCTCTCTCTCTCTCTCTCTCTCTCTCTCTCTCTCTCTCTCTCTCTCTCTCTCTCTCTCTCTCTCTCTCTCTCTCTCTCTCTCTCTCTCTCTCTCTCTCTCTCTCTCTCTCTCTCTCTCTCTCTCTCTCTCTCTCTCTCTCTCTCTCTCTCTCTCTCTCTCTCTCTCTCTCTCTCTCAGAGAATTGTTCCTGAAGCCTCCTCAACTGTTTCATCCAAACCACTCAACCTTGGATAAAGCCCAGAGGACTCTTCAAAAGTTTCCTGAAAAGTTACTGTTTCACTGTTGTTGTTTACAGCAGCAGGGCCCACAGTTTGGTTTACAAACATATTCTATAGTCTTACGTTTGGTTCCAGGTTCCTCAAAATAATTTAGTTTTGATTTATGATGATAGAATTATTCAATATTAAGAAATACATGTAGAGAAAATATGTTTAGTTAAAGGGACCTTACAGCTGCCACACTGAAAGCAAGACACACCAGTTTAAGGAACATACTTTTAAAGGGTCACTGTGTAGTTTCAGAGGAGGGGGATTTGTTTACATTCACAGAGCCTGCAGTTAGTTTAAAAGTACTAGTTTGCCACACCGAAAAAAGGCACATTTTCTTTTTTGTAAGATAATTTGTTAAGGTGTTTTAAAAGGTGTTAAGACAATAATTAAGACAACAATGACTGAGATCGTTACCCAGCATGCTTCACACCAAGGTGCGAACCATTAAAGGTGCAGTGATTCTGGAGAATGCTTGTTGTTAAAATAACTCTGTCAAAATCAGTGAATATCTCCTCATGATCCACTACCTGTCTGTACTGAGTGAATATCTCCTCATGATCCACTACCTGTCTGTACTGAGTGTCTGTCTCCTCATGATCCACTACCTGTCTGTACTGTGTGACTATCTCCTCATGATCCACTACCTGTCTGTACTGAGTGAATATCTCCTCATGATCCACTACCTGTCTGTACTGAGTGAATATCTCCTCATGATCCACTACCTGTCTGTACTAGCCTGGTGCTACCAGACCATCGTACTTCATTTCATTTGTACAGAAGGTCTGGAACTGCTCTATTTGGCAAATGTTCACTCACTTGAAGGCCGGTGTCTGTTGAAGTTTAAAACTATTGGATCTGCCCAGTGCCACTCTGGATCAGCCAACCAATCGCATCACGTTTGGTCGCAGCATTCAACTGAAACTGGAGCGCGACTTCGACGTCATCGTTCTCAGCCACTCGCTCTGTTCGCTGATTGGACGGCTGGAAATGTTCCTGAGCTCAAACACGTGAATTCACCGCAGCCCCAGACTGACTACTGAAGGGAAAATGAAATTTGGGCGGAAGAAGGTAGGCGGGCGGAGCCAGGCGATGTCTGTACTGTGTGTGTGCTGGAAAAAAAACTCAGCCTAGGCTCTGTAAATGGGCACGTTGCTAGTTACGGTGGCCCCTTTGTTCACATACCCTTGGTGTACAAACTAGATTACAGATCCTAGGCTGTGCATAAACACTGGATTTTTTGTTTGTGAACACACAGTACAGACAGGTAGTGGATCATGAGGAGATATTCACACAGTACAGACAGGTAGTGGATCATGAGGAGATATTCACACAGTACAGACAGGTAGTGGATCATGAGGAGATATTCACTGATTTAGACAATGAGTGATTTTGACAACAAGCGTTCTCCAGAATCACTGACAACACCTTTTAAGTGTTGTTGTGTTTTACTTCCTGCTTCTCACCGATTGGTTGCTTGGTGCGGTGACATCATCAGAGAGACTCATTGTGGAGACGACAGGTCAATCTGAGGAGAGCAGAGATACACACAGACAGACACACATACAGACACACACACAGACAGTGAGGCAGACACACAGACAGACACACAGACAAACACACACATAGACAGACACATTTTTATTAGCAAGTGTTCACTCATCTTCACAGGGCATCTTTAAAGGTGTAGTTAGTGATTCTGGAGAACGCTTGTTGTCAAAATCAGTGAATTTCTCCTCATGATCCACCACCTGTCTGTGGATCATGAGGAGAAATTCACTGATTTTGAACAACAAGCGTTCTCCAGAATCACTGACTGCTCCTTTAAGAACAATAACAATACCTTTAAAACTTATGATTACATTTGATGATGAGTGTTTAGTTTGACAGTGCTTCGTGCTTCTCTACATTACTAAAACCTGCAGTGTGTAGAATTTTGGGTTTTATTTCCTAGCAGATTTTGTAGAAAATAATTATAATATCCATAAGTAAGTTTAATTTAGTGCATAATAGCTGATTTTTTTTTTTTAATTATTATTTTTTCCCTTAGAAAGGGTCTCATATATGTCCGTATTTCTGCATATTTTGGAGCAAGGCCTAGTGCCGCCATCTTGAAAGTGTCATAGTTGGAATGTCATCAGGTGCATTGTTTAAAATGTAGAATTGCTCTTGTCCTTTTATTTTATTTATTTTTTATTAACCTTTATTTATACAGGTAAAATCTCATTGAGGCCCAGGGTCTCATTAACAAGAGAGAGCTGTTCAGGTCGGCATCAGCAGCAACACAAAGACACAGACTCACTAAACATACAGGAGACACAACACAGAACACAAACGGGGGCGGCAGTGGCGAAGTGGGTAGGAAGTTCGCCTCTGGTGTGCAGGGTCGGAGGTTCGATCCCCCGTCTCCCCGCCACATGTCGAGGTGTCCCTGGGCAAGACACTGAACCCCGAATTGCTCCCGATAGTTAGCTTAGTTAGCTTAGCAGTTAGCTTACCCTAGTGCTAAGCCTACCCTGCGTGGTAGCTGCTGCTATCGGTGTATGAATGTGAGTGTGACTGGGTGAATGTGTACAAAAAACAATGTAAAGCGCTTTGAGTCTGTGATAAACGGAGATATAGCGCTATACAAGTCCATTTACCATTTACCACAAACGGTAAAATAACGCAGTACAAAGGGCAAAGAACAAGTTAAGTACAAGTTAAGTTATGTACAAGTGCAGACCCCCACGGACTGTCTCAACAGCCTTCCTACTAGCAGTCTGAAATCCCCTAAAGGAATAAAACTGGACAGCTTCAGCCTCTGCGGGAGCTTGTTCCAGGTTGCAGGCGCAGCGTAGGAAAATGCCTTCTTGCCCAGTTCAGTACGGACTGACGGGATGGCAAATGAGATGAAGTCCAGGGACCGGAGGCTGTGATCGGACTGTTTCCAGATACACTGACCAATAAGAGAGGAGCAGTCCGATAATGGATTTATAGATAAAAAGATACCAGTGAGTGGTTCAGTTTGTGAGAGAGTACAATGTACGGTGATGTGTGAGGGGTTTACTGGGGTTTAGTGTCCTTAATAACAGAATAACAGAAGCTACAGTGCCCTTGAAGGCCACTGTAGCTTCTGTTATTATTCTAAAGGGGTGGGGTTACCCAGGGAGCGTTGCATTCTAGAACTTTGTAGAACTTTCTTGATGATGTCATATTACACACTGCACCTTTAAACCTGCAGTGTGTAGAATTTTGGGTTTTATTTCCTAGCAGATTTTGTAGAAAGTAATTATAATATCCATAAGTACATTTAATTTAGTGCATAATAGCTGAAAAAAATGTTTTTAATTATTATTTTTTCCCTTAGAAAGGGTCTCATATATGTCCATATTTCTGCATATTTTGGACCAAGGCCTAGTGCCGCCATCTTGAAAGTGTCATAGTTGGAATGTCATCAGGAGCATTGTTTAAAATGTAGAATTGTTCTTGTCCTTGAAGGCCACTGTAGCTTCTGTTATTATTCTAAAGGGGTGGGGTTACCCAGGGAGCGTTGCATTCTAGAACTTTGTAGAACTTTCTTGATGATGTCATATTACACACTGCACCTTTAACAGAAATGCAGTGAATGACAATTTATTGGAATTTGGAAGAAATGTTGTCAGTAGTTTATAGTATAAAACCAAAATGTTCATTCTACTCAAACATATGCCTATAGATAGTAAAACGAGAGACACTGAACATTTGGAGTGGTCCCTTCATTTTTACCAGAGCTGTAATGTATACTCTCAATGGCCTTGACACACACACACACACACACACACACACACACACACACACACACACACACACACACACACACACACACACACAGTCAAAATATTTGCTTTTATCTCCGAATAATACAGATTGTATGTAGCCTACATGTTTGTGTTTCTTTGTAGGCCTAGCAGACGTTCTGTAGTTGTTGTTATGAACTACTTGTATTTAAAGCTGCAGTGTGTAGAATTTTGGGTTTTATTTCCTAGCAGATTTTGTAGAAAGTAATTATAATATCCATAAGTAGGGGAAGGTGGGGTGATTTGTGCAACTTTTTACTCAAAGTGATTTTAAAGTGAGGCCTTGACAGTTATGTCTCCAACTCAAATATGTACATATATTTCAGGATGTTGTGCATCCCTGGCAATAAAAACTTTGGATCTGGAATAAACTGTTTAAGAAATATAGCTTTCGGAAAAAAAGTTGTCTTGACGCACAAATCACCCCACGTAGTGGGGTGATTGTGTCACAATGACAAAGTCACCATCATCATCTTTCTGGCCATCTGAACTCTCATCAGTGGTGTCGTTAAGTGGAATTGAGATGTCACTCTCTTCTGAGCTACTGTAGACAATCACTTTCTTTTGGTGACCAGCGTATACAGCCATGCCACTGGCACAACTCTCAGAAATGTACTTTGCACTAGTTGCTCCGTGCTTGTGGAACCAACTGCCACCTGACAAATGTGATTCCCCCTACATTTCTGCCTTTAAATCAAGGCTCAAAACCCATATGTACACCCTGGTGTTTCCTCCCCATTAACCTCTGCACTACTTACTTACCTCTGCACTACTATCTGTGTTTATGTGGATGTATGGGCTTTACGTCTTTTATTTTGGTTATTGTTATTGTACCTTCATTGTTTACCTACTGAATGCACTATGTACAGCACTTTGGACAGTGCAAACTGTCATAAATGTGCTTTTATAAATACATTTTACTTACTTACTTACTTATAACTCACCCAGGCCCTTGCGCACAAATCACCCCATCCCCAGAATTTTGGATAATAGGCATGATGCAGCAATTTAGGGTTGACATTGTGCTAACTATATAGACTCAAAGTGTAGCATACCAAAGCACTAAACATGTGTCAAATGTTTTCAAACGTGTCTATAATTGTTCAGACACAATAATCAAAAAACCTTGATCATGGAAATTTTACTTTGAAAGGCAAAACACAGTTTTTTGAGCTTAAATGTGCTTATATCTTATTCCTTGTGTCTCCCTTCTTTACAGGATGAGTCAAATGGATGGCTCTTCTTAAATATGTGGTCACATTTCCAATTTCTTCCACGGTTTTCTAGAAACAAGGGGTTTTGCATCTTCCAAAATGCACAAATCACCCCACCTTCCCCTACATTTAATTTAGTGTATAATAGCTGATTTTTTTTTTGAATTATTATTTTTTCCCTCATATATGTCCATATTTCTGCATATTTTGGACCAAGGCCTAGTGCCGCCATCTTGAAAGTGTCATAGTTGGAATGTCATCAGGTGCATTGTTTAACATTTTGAATTGTTCTTGTCCTTGAAGGCCACTGTAGCTTCTGTTATTATTCTAAAGGGTTGGGGTTACCCAGGGAGCGTTGCATTCTAGAACTTTGTAGAACTTTCTTGATGATGTCATATTACACACTGCACCTTTAAAAGTGGTTGATTTAGCCCGTTTCTGTCTGTCTGTCTGTCTGTCTGACTGTCTGTCTGTCTGTCTCTATGTGTCTGTCCGTATGACACATGGGCTGTGTTCGAAAAGCTCTACTAACGTCCTACTCATACTAATTTTGACTTCAATTTGAGTATGTGACGGTTGGGTATGCAAGTTTGGGTATACGAGAAATTCCTACTGACCTAGGCTACTAACTTCCGGGAAGATTGGGTAAGATTTTGGGTATGAAATGAATCGATTGTATACTTTTTCTAACCGCCCCACAATGCACTGGGTCAATTCTACCCGCCCAGGAAAATGAAATATTTTTGAGCAAGTTGCTAGGCAACGACATTGTTTGGGGTCCGTGATCTGACAGCTGTACGTGCAGTCATTCATAAACTCTTACAATAGATAAGAGATGAAGATAAATACCTAACAACATTAGAGTCACTAAGAGATGAAGATAAATACCTAACAACATTAGAGTCACTAAGAGATGAAGATAAATACCTCACAACATTAGAGTCACTAAGTGAAATGAGTGAAGTGAGTCTGATAGTGGAGAGAGATTAGAACAGATCGCTGTTCCACACACCGCGGCTCGTCCAGCTCAACTCACAGACAGCTGAGTGCTGATGAGCCGGACAGAGAGCGTCGGAGGGATCCTCCGCCTCAAAACATAATTATAAAACAAGAGGTCTAAAACACAGATAATGAACACAGGACTGTAACAATCTAGTTCAATATCTAACCTGTAGAGGGCGGTTATAAGCTTAAAGCCCAGTTCAGACCAAAGATTCACCTTGCAACTGCTTGCGACGAGACGGTTTTAGAACGTCGCAGGGGGGAAATCGCAGCAGTGTGAACTGCTCGTCGCAGCGCGTTGCAAGCTGTTGCAAGGCGTCGCAGAAGATTTAACATGTTAAATCGCAAGGTCTAGTTTTAGAACGTTTCGGCGGTCTTGTCGCAAGGAGTTGCAGTTGCAAGGCGAATCTTTGGTCTGAACTGGGCTTAACAGTGTCTAAACTGCCTGAATCTTATAAGAAGAAGAAGAAATTCTTCATTGCTTGAGTAGGCTATAGGCTACTTCAACTGAAAACGTTTAGACGCAGCTCGCATACACAATCGATCTTTGAGTAGACAGTATGCAGTATATAGATGGTGAGTATGTAGGATGTAGGACGCTAGTAGCCCTATGGCTTTCCGAACACAGCCATGGACCTATCATTACCCTTCGCCCCCACTTAGCGCCTTTCACCGGGCATGAGGAGCAGAGACCCTCCGATAAAATATGACCAGTTGCTTCCTTCGTGAATCGTGTCACTTTCAACAGGAACAAAGAAACATTTTGACTCACCCTGCTCGCCGTACGAAACAATCGCGAATCTCTAATCGGCTCCGAACAGCGTAACATCAAACTGTCGCTCTCACGGATTCATTTTTCCTTATGTTGTTGAAGCAAAAGAAAACAGGATGTAACTTTCCTTCCCTCTCTCTTGCTCTTGTCTCTCGTTCTTCTTCACACGAACGCGCTGTTGCAATACCGCCACCTGTCGGACGGGAGTGTGTGCGCGCTGTGTGTGTGTGTGTGTGTGTGTGTGTGTGTTGTAGTGTGGTATCTGGATAGATTTAATTCTATTTAAATGCAGGCTGCCATTAAATCATGTCAGATCTGTGTGTGTGTGTGTGTGTGTGGTTTTTTTTTTTTGTGTGTGTGTGTGTGTGTGTGTGTGTGTGTGTGTGTTACAAACAGACATGGAGCATTGTAAAAGCTTGTCATCAATATCTTACTAACGATGCGCACATTTGCATATCTGCAAAGCCCCAAAATCTAGATTTAGGAAGAAAACAAAGTCAATATGTTTCTAAATTTTGAAAACAAAACAAGTGTCCAACTGCCTGAAGCCTTTCCTAATCACAGTTCAAATGTGATCAATAACCCATAGAAAATAAATGTTTTACACTGTTTTTCCCAAGGGAATGTCTAGCCGTTTCCTAAAATAGCAGCTGGAGACTCCAAAAGGACACTTTTGGTCCATGGCACATGAAATGTAACTGTGTAAAACATGTATTTTCTATCTAAAGTTATTGATCAAATTTGAACTGTGATTAGGAAAGGCTTCAGGCAGTTGGACACTTGTTTTCTTCCAACTTCTAGATGTTGGGGCTTTGCAGATATGCTTTACGCATCATTAGTAAGATATTGATGGTTTTTCATATTTATTTAAACATTTTGGAAAATACTGTAATACAAAAAGTTGTTGTTTTAATGTCAGCAATCAACTTGCAAAGTTTCATCATGACATCTACAAGTTTAAAAAAATCCCCATTAGCCCATCCCCATTCACCCCCATTCACCCCCATTCACCTTCATTCACCCCCATTCGCTTAAACAGTGGTTCTGATTTGCTCTATGTCGGCCCCCTGTAGCTTTCCAGCAGCTAGTTGACCAGGTTGTCCACCCAGGTTGTGATCCTGGAAGGTCCTAGATGTTTTGGTGAACAACCTTTTACAACGCTCCATGTCCATAAAATCACTTTGCCCCCCGGGTAGTAACTGGGTTATATAGACTGACAAAGGCCATTAGAGTGAGTGAGAGCTGCCTCGTGTGTGTGTGTGTGTGTGTGTGTGTGTGTGTGTGTGTGTGTGTGTGTGTGTGTGTGTGTGTGTGTGTGTGTGTGTGTGTCTTGTAGTGTGGTATCAAGCCTCAGGCCACAGAACACATTTAAGGATGCACACAATAGATGTAATTCTATTTACAAGCAGGCTGCCATTAAATCATGTCAGATCTGTCTGTGTGTGTGTGTGTGTGTGTGTGTGTGTGTGTGTGTGTGTGTGTGTGTGTGTGTGTGTGTGTGTGTGTGTGTGTGTGTGTGTGTGTGTGTGTGTGTGTGTGTGTGTGTGTGTGTGTTGTCAAGTAATCTGAATCCCTAACTGCTCCTCACCACCTCTGGAACAAAGCCATAATAACCCTTTGTACCAGTAGGCCTCTTGAAGGCCCTATGAAAAGGATCTGAGAATATACCAGCAACTTAAAGGTTCTATATGATCAGGCTTTGTTAAATAGGACCTATGATACTTTTTGACTTTTATGACCTATAAACATTGTTATAATGATTTATAGTCATGTTTAACCATACTAGAGTATCAAATAATGACGTACATGCATTTAGACGTATTCCCTGCTGACCGTCTGGGGTGTCTGTGCAGAGCGCTAAACACCAGGGCAGCCGGTCGAGGAATCACGTGTTCAAATCGGTTCAGAATTTCCTGATATTCTTGTCGTCACGAAAAGCGGATGTTTCCATGTATGGTAACGCGCTGCTCAGGCAAGCTCCGGCCATGCCCCCACCTTCCTGCTCTCAAATCTCCCCGCGCTGCTGAAAGTGTTCCGGAAGGAAGGTAACCAATCACAACGGAGTGGGGTTTGTAGGAGGGGGGGGGAGAAGCACAGAGCTGAGTGTAGAGAGAGACTGCAGTGCTCGCTCAGATGAGAGGAAGAGTTTCCCGAAAATCTACATGGTTTTTGTGCTGTGATTCGTGTCAGGTTGCTCTATAGCCGTTTTTAACAAGAAATGAAGACCAGAAAAGTAGTATAATAGGATCTCTTTAAACACGGAGATTATTATATCCATCTGTAACCGCGTGCGAGCTAAAGCTATGAAGTACAAATGTAATGAATTGTGTTGTTACCATGAAAAGGTTGATTGATGTATCCATGAATAATATGATGTAGAGGTACTATGATGTGTTATTATGTTACAAGTATAGTCAGAGAAGTGCTGTCAGAAGTTGGAGTGATACAGGAAGCTGGCGGGGCGGGCGGGGGAGTCGGGGGGGGGCAGGTGTTAAGATAGAAGTGAAGTGGAACGTTGGGGGGTTTTGCCATGTGAGAAGGAAGTAACCAAATAGGCGGAGAGAGAGAGGGGAAGTTAGTTAGCTAGTAAAAGTCATTCATCCATAAAACAAAGAGAATACAAGTCAAGGTTTTGCGGAGAAAAATGGTTGAGCCTCGTCGGACCTCGCGGACGGAAGCAAGCAGACCTCGGATCGACCACCCCGGAGAAGCAAGCTACGGACGAAGAAAAGGACTTAGTCTGTCTGTGTGTGTGTGTGTGTGTGTGTGTGTGTGTGTGTGTGTGTGTGTGTGTGTGTGTGTGTGTGTGTGTGTGTGTGTGTGTGTGTGTGTGTGTGTGTGTGTGTGTGTGTGTGTGTGTGTGTGTGTGTGTGTGTGTGTGTCTGTCTGTGTGTGTGTGTGTGTGTGTGTGTGTGCCCGTGTGTGTGTGTGTGTGTGTGTGTGTGTGTGTGTGTGTGTGTGTGTGTGTGTGTGTGTGTGTGTGCGTGTGTGTGTGTGTGCAGTGTATTATGTTACTAAACATTTTATATTAAGGTATACTGCTTCAGGAGGACATGACACAGAGTTGCTCTCATCTTGTAGGGACCAGGGGCCTCATTTATAACGGTGTGCGTAGAAACCTTCCCAAAACATTGCGTTCGCACAAAGCCAAGAATGTGCAGCGCAAAAAAAAAGTTGAGATTTATAAAACGGTGCTGAGCACAGTTGCACGCAATCTTCCCTTTATAATTACCCACCTGCGGTGAATTGTGCGCGGACGATCTCCACCCGGTGTCATCCCACTACACCTCCCAGTTTCATCCCACAATCTACCATACATGGCGAATGCTAAATAGCTCCAGAATATGACGCATTTAATAAGCACAGCATTTTGACTGACATGAGGAAAAAGGGAGGTAACCGGCCACAAAGAAAGCGACTGGGAAGGAAGAAAGCCCGTGCCATGCGTCGCTGTAACTGCCTCACAAACACACACGCGCGTGCTGATCACATATCATGATTGGCACAGTCGTTATAGTCTTTGTTAAGCTGTTTTTCCCAACTTTGTACTGTATGAAATATCACGTATTAGCGAACCTGTAGGACTATATGTAGGCCTATATAAAATGTGTTGTGAGAAGTGAAATAATGCATTAGCCTGTAGTCTATTCCAAAGCATTGTTTCCCTTCCGTGAGATCCACACATTTCCAACAACGTCAGATTATAGTTTAAAGTTCGAGGGTTAGTTGTTATGGGAAAGAGATGCATAAAATAATTTGCTAAATTCATAACATGATTTTATCTAACGAAATATATAGTTTTAATTAATATGGTTGGCCTTAACTTTGTACAAAACTACTTTTTACACACAGCCTCACACCTCCCGACGTATATGAAATTATTATAGAGTAGAACTATAAGATTCAATTTAAAAATATAACCAAAATATGTATAGACCTACTTGATAAGTAAATCAACCTACATCATTACTGCATGCCATAGACAACAGTAGCCTATATTCGCAACAATAGGTACGCACATATAATTGATTAAATATATTGGGTGCCAAGGATATGTGTGTTTTTCCGATGACAGAGCTTTATTTCGTGGTGTTGCCATTGAGTGTCGCTGATTCCCCGAGTCAGCAAAACCTTGCGTGAGCTCTACGCATGGTCAAAAGATTGCGTGGGAATACGCACACTTCTCCGCAAAGAATTATTTTATAAATACCACCGTTTTGCCACCGCACATTTGACCGCACATTTCTGCCGTCTACGCAAGGTTTTTGTGCGTAGAAAGCTTTATAAATGAGGCCCCAGGAGGGGAATGTGTATTGCTTAGTGGGGGAAGACATAGGAGAGATTTCTGTAGGTTACTCAGCGTGCACACAAAGGGAGGCTCAGGGGTGACTGGCTTGTAGGGGCAATTTAGGACAGTTTGGTGAAGATCTAACGGCTAGTTTATTGGCCCCTGGCTAAAGGGATTGTCCTAAAGCAGGGGTCACCAACCTTTTGGAACCTGAGGGCTACTTCATGGGTACTGAGTCATACGAAGGGCACCCTTTAGTTCTATATTATTATTAATGATTAACGATATTCATCTATGTGAAGACACTGATCATGTTAATGATTTCTCACACTAAGTATCAACAATGACTTAAAAAAGGTGGAAACAGATTATTATGCTATTTTTAGAACAGGCCTGGGGGCGCCTCATATGGTCCTTGCGGGCGCCTCATATGGTCCTTGCGGGCGCCTCATATGGTCCTTGGGGGCGCCTCATATGGTCCTTGGGGGCGCTCATGGTCCTTGCGGGCGCCTCATATGGTCCTTGGGCGCCTCATATGGTCCTTGCGGGCGCCTCATATGGTCCTTGCGGGCGCCTCATATGGTCCTTGCGGGCGCCTCATATGGTCCTTGCGGGCGCCTCATATGGTCCTTGCGGGCGCCTCATAGGGTCCTTGCGGGCGCCTCATATGGTCCTTGCGGGCGCCTCATATGGTCCTTGCGGGCGCCTCATATGGTCCTTGCGGGCGCCTCATATGGTCCTTGCGGGCGCCTCATATGGTCCTTGGGGGCGCCTCATATGGTCCTTGGGGGCGCCTCATATGGTCCTTGGGGGCGCCTCATATGGTCCTTGCGGGCGCCTCATATGGTCCTTGCGGGCGCCTCATATGGTCCTTGCGGGCGGGGCGCTCATAGGTCTTGGGGGCTCATATGGTCCTTGCGGGCGCCTCATAGGGTCCTTGCGGGCTCATATGGTCCTTGCGGGCGCCTCATATGGTCCTTGCGGGCGCCTCATATGGTCCTTGCGGGCGCCTCATATGGTCCTTGCGGGCGCCCTCATAGGGTCCTTGGGGGCGCTCATATGGTCCTTGCGGGCGCTCATATGGTCCTTATGGTCCTTGGGGGCGCCTCATATGGTCCTTGCGGGCGCCTCATATGGTCCTTGCGGGCGCCTCATATGGTCCTTGCGGGCGCCTCATATGGTCCTTGCGGGCGCCTCATATGGTCCTTG
>CM049401.1:36012571-36017571 GCA_026929865.2 Hyperoplus lanceolatus
GAAATGCCGGGAACAACATCAGGATGTTTTTATAGCTTTTGTCGACCTCTCCAAAGCATTTGACTCTGTTCAGAGAGAACTTCTGTGGGACATCCTCCTAAAGTTTGGCTGTCCCAAAAAATGTGTTAACATCCTCCGTCAGTTCCATGATGATATGACTGCTAGAGTGACCATGGGAGGAAAAGAGTCCGCTCCTTTCCCTGTTCGTACAGGCGTCAAGCAGGGCTGTGTGCTGGCACCTGTACTCTTTAACATATTCCTTCTCTGTGTTACTCAGCTTCTCCATAAGGAGAGTGAGAATAGCAGTGGTGTGCATGTAGACTTCAGACTGGATGGAAACTTCTTTAATATCAGGAGATTCCAAGCTACCACCAAACTGCTTGATGAAAGGATCCTTGAACTGCAATATGCAGATGATTGCGCATTTATTGCTAACTCTCCAGAAGAGCAGCCAGGGAGGGGACCCTAGGGCTGGGGGAGGACAGGACAGCCAGGGAGGGGACCCTAGGGCTGGGGGAGGACAGGACAGCCAGGGAGGGGACCCTAGGGCTGGGGGAGGACAGGACAGCCAGGAGACAGCAGAAGAGAGACAGGAGGAAAGCTCCTGTGGAGCCCACAGTGTCTACTGACACATTTACATGTCCTACTTGTCAGAGGTTATGTAGGTCTAGGATTGGGTTGTATAGCCACATTAAATCTCATAGATAGATGTGGAAAAATGGGGATGGGTAGTATGGGCATTGACACTACCTGGAGCTTACTAGTACGGAGCCTGGGTCTGTTGAAGGTGGCTGTGCTGTTTGGGCTGTGGTAGCCATGTGATAGGACAGGGAAAGTAAAGTAAGTAAGTGAAGTATGTTTTTGTTTATTTAAAAAGTTTTTTACGAAAAGGTTAAAAGTGGACGTCATCATCGAAATCGATGGACAACCAAGAGAGTGTGTGTGTGTGTGTGTGTGTGTGTGTGTGTGTGTGTGTGTGTGTGTGTGTGTGTGTGTGTGTGTGTGTACTGACTGGCTGACAGTCCAGTGATGTCCATCTTAGGAAGATGTCTCGTCTTCAGAGATGGTTGGGCTTTCTGTCTCCAGGTATGGGGGGTCTATGGAGGCGTCTTTCAGGGAAGAACTACGCCGGCTGTTCACGTTGGCAGTCTCGGCTGGGATGTCCTCGAGCTCCTGGGCGTTCTGGTTCTGGTTCTGTGGGACGATGAGGGCGAGGAGTGACTCCACTATGCTGGAGCGGCGCCGAGCGGGGGCAGGGGCAGCTGTTGGGACGTCCGGTGGGGCGATGGGGACGGGGAGGAGGGCGTCTTTAGCAGAAGAGCGGCGGCGGCCATTGGGAGGTTGGGTGGGGGGGTTATGGGGGATCTTGCTCTTGCGGCGGCTCGAGCGGCCGTCCATGGCCTTGAGGAACAGACTGTTAGCAGAGCCACGAAAGGACGAAGCCGAGAACTCTTCCTGGTTCAAGAAGTCGTCGACCTCCTGAGTTGACGACCGCTGCAGCTGAAACAGAAAATATGATTTGACTTGATGATATTATTATTATTATTATTATTATTATTATTATTATTATTGTTGTTGTTGTTGTTGTTGTTGTTGTTGTTGTTGTTATTATTATTTTAAAAAAGTTTTCTGAGCAGGGAAAAACACATAGTACAATGTGCCGTTGCCATGCACACAGGTTTGTAGTCAAGACTAGTTTGCAGCCCCTGTCCCTGGTTTGGCCTTTACTAAAGGGATGGTGCCTATTGCTGCAAACAAGTGCTTTTTAGTGGTCAAGTTTGACTAGTAAAGCGCTATTATATTTAGTTTAACTTTACCATTTAACCGTTTACCATTTACTTAAGGTGTGTCCCGATTATGCCAGGTGTATCCCGGCCGTCCTGTGAACTGACCATGTCGTAAAGCGGCGTTGCATTGACCACGAGTTGCACCAGAAGTTTGGAGAGCTCCTGGAGGTCCCAGAGGATCTTCTGGATTTGAACCGGCAGCTGCTTGATCTGGCGCACGGGACCCAGATCAGCTAACAGCGTGGCCTGGTCTCTGAGTTGGTTTAGGGCCCGCGCTCTCAGACCCTCCGCACGGTAAAGCCCTGCCACGATGAACGTCTGAAGGTTCTTGAGAAGATCCCCGAGGATCTCCAAAACGAATCCAAGACCAACCTGTAAGGGGCCAGACCAACAGGACATCAGGGACTTGGCAAGAGCAGCCTGATCGTTAAGTCAAGTCTAGTTAACTTTATTTATACAGCACATTTATAACATGAAATAGTGCAAGCAAAGGCAAAACCAAACGGTAAAGAAACGTAAGGAGAGTGAAGTCAAAGTCAAAGTCTTTTATTGTCAGTTCTATATGCAAGACAGACATCAGAATCAAAATGGCGTCTATCTCTGACCCACAGTGCAGTTGGAACGATAACATAAAATGAATATAGAGTTAAAATAGTGCAAGCAAAGGCAAACAGGGACTTACAGTAACAAGACTTGTCTTGGTTTTTTTTCTGACAAATTGATTTATAGTGTGAAGTGTCAAGAGGGTCGGCATAACAATCTTCGGCTTCATCCTACACATTGTTTCCTATTTTGAACGATTGATCAGTGTATGTGTTATGCTTTGTGGTCATGGACCGAAATGTAGTCGTCAATCTAGCCTTGTGAGACCAGCCATATATCACAAGCTTTTTCCTCGATCGTTATCGACATCAACGACTACATGAACCAATCAGGGGCTGCCTTCCACTAACAGACAGACAGTGGGGAGGGTCCGGTCTGACTGGAGGCTAGATTGATGACTACATGAACCAATCAGGGGCTGCCTTCCACTAACAGACAGACAGTGGGGAGGGTCCGGTCTGACTGGAGGCTAGATTGATGACTACATGAACCAATCAGGGGCTGCCTTCCACTAACAGACAGACAGTGGGGAGGGTCCGGTCTGACTGGAGGCTAGATTGATGACTACATGAACCAATCAGGGGCTGCCTTCCACTAACAGACAGAAAGTGGGGAGGGTCCGGTCTGACTGGAGGCTAGATTGATGACTACATGAACCAATCAGGGGCTGCCTTCCACTAACAGACAGACAGTGGGGAGGGTCCGGTCTGACTGGAGGCTAGATTGATGACTACATGAACCAATCAGGAGCTGCCTTCCACTAACAGACAGACAGTGGGGAGGGTCCGGTCTGACTGGAGGCTAGATTGATGACTACATGAACCAATCAGGGGCTGCCTTCCACTAACAGACAGACAGTGGGGAGGGTCCGGTCTGACTGGAGGCTAGATTGATGACTACATGAACCAATCAGGGGCTGCCTTCCACTAACAGACAGACAGTGGGGAGGGTCCGGTCTGACTGGAGGCTAGATTGATGACTACATGAACCAATCAGGGGCTGCCTTCCACTAACAGACAGACAGTGGGGAGGGTCCGGTCTGACTGGAGGCTAGATTGATGACTACATGAACCAATCAGGGGCTGCCTTCCACTAACAGACAGACAGTGGGGAGGGTCCGGTCTGACTGGAGGCTAGATTGATGACTACATGAACCAATCAGGGGCTGCCTTCCACTAACAGACAGACAGTGGGGAGGGTCCGGTCTGACTGGAGGCTAGATTGGAGGCTAGATTGATGACTACATGAACCAATAGTTTTGTTCTGACCTTATCCAGCACCTTGCCCCCTCCCGTAGCTGATCCCATCCCATGGTAATACACAGCCTAGACTCTGTAAACTGGTTCTATTTCTCCTCATTACTTTTTAAATGTTTCATTGAAGAGAGAGAGAGAGGGAGAGAGAGAGAAGGAGGGAGAGAGACAGAGAGAGGGGGAGAGAGAGATAGAGAGAGAGGGGGAGGGAGGAAGAGAGAGAGAGAAGGAGGGAGGAAGAGAGAGAGAGGGGGAGAGAGAGAGAGAACGAGAGAGGAAGAGAGAGAGAAAGAGAGAGGGGGGATGTAAACAAAAGCGGTCAGATGTAGTGTATAGTTTAGTTCTGACCTTGTCCAGCACCTTGCCCCCGCCCTGCAGCTGGTCCCGCAGCCCGGCCATGCCACTGAAAAGGTAAAACTCGAAAAATTAGAATATCGTGCATAAATTCATTTATTTCAGTAATTCAACTTAAAAAGGTGAAACTAATATATTATATAGACTCATTACATGCAGAGTGAGATATCTCAAGCCTTTATTTGTTATAATTTTGATCATTATAGCTAACAGCTTATGAAAACCCCAAATTCAAAATCTTAGAAAATTTGAATATTACATGAAATCAATAAAAAAGGGATTTTAAATACAGAAATGTCGGCCCTCTATGAAGTATAATCCTCCATATGTACTCAGTGCTTGGTTTGGGCCCCTTTAGCATGAATTCTCGCATCAATTCCAATTCATTTTCCATGATATTAATATGAGTTTCACCTGTAAAGCTGCAGACTGAGTCTGAGCAGGAGGCTACGCACTCTGGTCCAGAGAGACGGCTCTTCATCACTCTCTTCCTCCAACTCTAACTCTGCCACACGCATCTCCCACTCACCACCTGACAGGCACAACAACAGCAATCTTTATTAGTGAATGGTGTGTGTGTGTGTGTGTGTGTGTGTGTGTGTGTGTGTGTGTGTGTGTGTGTGTGTGTGTGTGTGTGTGTGTGTGGGAGAGAGGGGGGGGGTGGGTAGGACATCTCCCACTCACCACCTGACAGGCACAACAACAGCAACTTTATTAGTGAATGGTGTGGGTGTGTGTGTGTGTGTGTGTGTGTGTGTGTGTGTGTGTGTGTGTGTGTGTGTGTGTGTGTGTGTGTGTGTGTGTGTGTGTGTGTGTGTGTGAGAGTGTGTCTGTGTGCATCTCCCACTCACGACCTGATGCACACAACAGAGACCTCATGGTTACTGGGAGGAACCAGAGACCTCATGGTTACTGGGAGGAGGAACCAGAGACCTCATGGTTACTGGGAGGAGGTACCAGAGACCTCATGGTTACTGGGAGGAGGAACCAGAGACCTCATGGT
>CM049401.1:36020071-36022571 GCA_026929865.2 Hyperoplus lanceolatus
GTGTGTGTGTGTGTGTGTGTGTGTGTGTGTGTGTGTGTGTGTGTGTGTGTGTGTGTGTGTGTGTGTGTGTGTGTGTGTGTGTGTGTGTGTGTGTGTGTACAAGAACAAACAAACACTTGATGATTGGAATAACCACATGGGAAGAAGTCCACACAGACACACACACACGCACACACACACACACACACACACACACACACACACACACACACACACACACACACACACACACACACACACACACACACAAGCTTCTATAGTCATACTTATTATTATTTTAATTGATAACATTTTTATTTACCTTTGGCCTCTGAGTACGCAAAGGTCACCACCTGCATCGCCGTGGCAACCAGGGGCAACCGTGACATTCTGAGCAAGGCATTCTGAGGCAGATGAAGAAAATGATTTGTAATTTTTTATAATAACTTAAAGGTGCAGTGTGTAATATGACATCATCAAGAAAGTTCTACAAAGTTCTAGAATGCAACGCTCCCTGGGTAACCCCAACCCTTTAGAATAATAACAGAAGCTACAGTGGCCTTCAAGGACAAGAACAATTCTAACTTTTAAACAATGCACCTGATGACATTCCAACTATGACACTTTCAAGATGGCGGTGACAAGGCCTTGGTCCAAAATATGCAGAAATATGGACATATATGAGACCCTTTCTAAGGGAAAAAATAATAATTCAAAACATTTTTTTCAGCTATTATGCACTAAATTAAATGTACTTATGGATATTATAATTACTTTCTACAAAATCTGCTAGGAAATAAAACCCAAAATTCTACACACTGCACCTTTAATAAAGGTACATTAATAAATTGTTAGTTAATGCTTGTATAATACTGTATTAACAGTTAGCTATCCATAACATGTCTTCTTTCATACTAGTATAAATCAAAGGTCCAACATGTACATTTTCTTTCTTCTTTCATACAGGTTTATAAGCCCATTTACAGAGCCTAGGCTGTGTATTAACACTGGAATCACTGACTACACCTTTAAAGTGGCTTTTACATTTTTAACATATGTCCTTCCACCGCTTCTGACACACATTGTTTTGGTGGTTTTATTTTGTTAAGGTTTGAGCAGGATAGATATGACATATGACTGACTTCTCCTTTAAGCCCTAAACAGCAGGTTGAACTCACCTCATAGTGCTGACGGTCGGACATGTCTTCTTCAAGCGATCTGAGCAGAAACAAACAGACAGAGGGAGATTCTTTTATTTTTTAATTTTACTCCATAGAGTCTCTGTCCTCTTCACAGCAGACCCGGGTTACAATCCAGCCCGGGTCGTTCTCTGCATGTCATTCCCCTCTCTGTCTGTCTGTCTGTTGTTGTCGTTGTCTGTCTGTTTGTTGTCTGTCTGTCTGTCTGTCTGTCTGTCTGTCTCTCTGCATGTCATTCCCCTCTCTGTCTGTCTGTCTGTCTGTCTGTCTGTCTGTCTGTCTGTCTGTTTGTCTGTCTGTCTGTCTGTCTGTCTGTCTGTCCTCCTCACAGCAGACCCGGGTCGTTCTCTGCATGTCATCCCCCTCTCTGACACATTTCATCTCTGTCTCTACAAAGTGTCTTAATAAAGTAATAACGGTAAAAAAAACAAAACAAAAACAAACAGTGAGATGATTTCAGTGGTTCAGCGCGAGGCATCAGCTGCTGCAGCGTCACAAAGCTGAGACTGTTTGGACCGTGAACACACACACACACACACACACACACACACACACACACACACACACACACACACACACACACACAAATTAAAGTTAAAATTAAAACACCACACACAGAGAGACAAACACATACACACACTCATAGACAGACAGAGACACACATACACAAACACATACACACACACACACACACACACACACACACACATACACACACACACACACACCGTGAATAGCGTGAAACCCACATAGACTTCCGAATCAAAACACTTTGATTGAACACACACATCACAAGACGCTGCCGCCATGTTTCACACAATATTATTAACCTTTTATTTTGAAAGGATTTTATTCATAAACTTAACTGTGAGAAATTAAAGTCACCAGAAGATTTCTGATTTGAATTAACAACAGAAGTGTTTTTAAAGTCGCTATGAGGAACTTTTTTTTCCTCTGATGATCATAAATTACATGTAACAGCAAACCAGACCATCAGTTCAAAGAATGCTATTTTTATATAGTTTTTCTTAATGCCTTTGTCATGGGTATACGCTCACCCAGGAACAACAGCTGGCGTGGTAAAAACACTACCGCTTTTGTCCAAAGAGTCCAGCCTAGGCTCTGTAAACTGTAAATAAAGGCCCATCTAACTAGCAACATACCAGTTTACAGAGCCTAGGCTGTGTATTAACACTGGATTTTCCATCAGCGCACACACAGTACAGACAGGTAGTGGATCATGAGGAGATATTCACTGACTTTGACAAAGTGATTTTGACAACAAGCGTTCTCCAGAATCACTGACTGCACCTTTAACCTGA
>CM049401.1:36027571-36032571 GCA_026929865.2 Hyperoplus lanceolatus
GTCCCCCCCCCCCCCCCCCCCCCATGGGCCTCGGCCAGCAGCGGACCCGGGTTCGATTCCAGCCCGCGGTCGTTCTCTGCATGTCACTCCCCTCTCTGCCCCATTTCACCTCTGTCTCTACACTATCAATAAAGCATAAAAAAAGCAAAAATAAATTACTTGAAATGTTACACCGTGTCCCTTTGAGGAAGTTCAATACTTTTAAAGGCCAATTTTGAGAATATTAAATTAAATGCTTTTTTTTTTAAATGTTTTTATGAACCATCAGTTTTCCTGAAAGATGAATAGAAGATCTTTGTTTGTGATTTTGCACATTCTTCTCTTGATCCAGTGGCTCAGATTATCAGACGCACAATTCCCTGAAAAGCACGAGAACGTTTCACTACAGAGAACGACTTATCAATGTGTGTGTGTGTGTGTGTGTGTGTGTGTGTGTGTGTGTGTGTGTGTGTGTGTGTGTGTGTGTGTGTGTGTGTGTGTGTGTGTGTGTGTGTGTGTGTGTGTGTGTGTGTGTGTGTGTGTGTGTGTGTGAATGACTTATCAACACATTAACTCTGGTTGACTTTCCAGGAGAAGTATTTCCACTTTCTCAAACACAAGGCCAACTCAAAGTGCCTCACATGTGCCACTGTGTGTGTGTGTGTGTGTGTGTGTGTGTGTGTGTGTGTGTGTGTGTGTGTGTGTGTGTGTGTGTGTGTGTGTGTGAGTGTGTGTTTGTCTTTAGTATTTCCACTTTCTCAAACACAAGGCAAACTCAAAGTGCCTCACATTTAGCAAAACAAAGTCAAACAAAAAATGTAGATAAAAGTTTAAAGGCCGCAAAAGTTAAAATTTTATTGTAGTTAAGATTTAGCACAAGGCTTAAGTGAAGTGTGTGTGTCTGCGTGTGTGTGTGTTGTGTGTGTGTGTGTGTGTGTGTGTGTGTGTGTGTGTGTGTGTGTGTGTGAATGAGACACTTGGATAAATCTATAAAAAAATAAAATTATCAAAAATTAATGTGCAGGAAACTTAATTATACATTTCTGTCGTTAAACAGAAGAGGCCTCACACTGCAAGCGATCATGGCTAACTTCTTTTATTATTATTTGCACGTCGCATTAGGTGTTAACAAACCTAAGACAGAGGTTAGCATCCAGGTGTAATGGCAGGGGGCGCTCAAACACACGCAAGCTTCCGGGGACATCAGACGGGAGGAGGGTGGGGGGGGTGGGCACTTCTGTACAAATATACAGTCGGTCGCAAAGAGGCAATAACTTTACATCTGCTTAAAATCAACAAGGATTCACTTTACAACTGGGACCAGAATCTGTTTACTTTTGTTCTTTTTTAAGAGTTATGTTGCATTCTGTTTATGTTAGGAGTTTGTGGTTTGAGCTGGGAGTGACATCACATCTGAGTTGATAGGGTCAGTGGAAGGCAGCCCCCTGATTGGTTCATGTAGTCATCAATCTAGCCTCCAGTCAGACCGGACCCTCCCCACTGTCTGTCTGTTAGTGAAAGGCAGCCCCTGATTGGTTCATGTAGTCATCAATCTAGCCTCCAGTCAGACCGGACCCTCTCCACTGTTTGTCTGTTAGTGGAAGGCAGCCCCTGATTGGTTCATGTAGTCATCAATCTAGCCTCCAGCTTTCTTTTTAATCTATAGTGCGTAATTTCTGTCTCCCCCATGAGGAATTCTGAGTAATTCCAACAACACTGTCGGTGCATCTACATGAGGTAAAGCCTTCAGTGATGGCACATGGATGTTATACCTTCTGCTGTACGTCCAGGTTTTTTTCTCAGCAGTAGAATCAACAACTGAAACATTTATTGGGCTCTTCTTGGGATTTTTCTGAGCTCCTGCACCAGTGTCAGGGGGGGGGGGGGGGGGGGGGGGGACACACCAGTTTGTAAACGCTGCCACACTGAGAAATACAGAGAGAGTTTTGTGGAGCTGATAATAGGGCTTAATCAACTTTGTGTCAACTCATTTGGCGACGGCTTTAAAGTCACCAAAATTCTATTCATCAACAATTCATTTTTCTGAACAAGCTACGCACTATATCTTTAATTTCCCACTTTTTGCTATTGCTAACACAGTCAAATCAGATGTGACGTCACTCTTAATTCAAACCACAGACTTCCAATATTAAAAAACAAACGCAGCACAACAACAAGCTGTAAAGTACTGACTCCATCAAGCACCGATAATTATTAACAAAAATAATCGAAATCAATTCTTCACTGTCTGACAGATATATCCACAGGGGGCTTTTCATATAAAAACACACAGAGCTGGAAGTGCTTCACACACAGCGGTCGGTTCCTGGTTCGGTTAGACAGTGAAACAAGCACAGAACGACACAGACAGAAAGCAGCCGTTAACAATCACAATATCTCCAGGAAAAAATAATGTGTAATAACACGTTTGGTTTAATAAACTATAAAAAGAAATAAAAAAATGTAAAGGCGCATCGGATAATGTTTTACTGTATATAACGTGAAAGTTCATTTCTGTCCCGTCATTTATTCTAGACGAGCAACTTTCGTATACTCTTGATTCATTACGCGGATAGTGACATTTTACAAGCCTTTCTTTTTGTTCTGATAAGTCAAAAAAAGTAGTTTTTCTTGGTGGTGGTGGGGGGGGGGGGGGGTGTTTGGTCAATTTTTATCTCACAATTTAACAACTCTAATCTTGAAAATTGTCCCAGAATACTACTACCCCCCCCCCCCCTTCCCCAGATTTTTTAATTAGTATTTTTTTTCCTCCAATGGAAGGCTTCTGCCCTCTCCGGTTCCCCTGTGCACTGCAGGGGCCTTGATATGTGCAGTTTGAAATCTGCCCTGCGTTCCAATCCCCATACTTCCCTACTATTTAGTATGCCAGAAAACAATTTAGGATGTCCCACTACATGCAGGTCAATTGTAGTATGCTGAAAACACATAAATGCCCCACTAACTCCAATAGCATTTTGGAGTATTCGTCTTTATTCTTGACATTTCTCAACATAAGGAAAAAAAAAATCTCCCTTATCTGATTTTTTCTCTCTCCTGTCTGTGGCCCTAAAACTCTTCTGTACTTTAGTATGTAGTGTAGTAAAAAGACAAAAACTCTTCTGTACTTTAGTATGTAGTGTAGTAATCTTCTGGATGAGGTAAAAAGACTAAAACTCTTCTGTACTTTAGTATGTAGTGTAGTAAAAAGACTAAAACTCTTCTGTAATTTAGTATGTAGGCGTAAGAAGAAAGAGTATGTGATTTGGAACGCAGTAATTTTTTTGTCCTACTTAACTAATACCTACTATATTAGTTAATAATTGTTGAAGGACTCTGATATGACGGAGATATTGATATGATTCATTCTTTCATATTATCAAATTCCAGCTGCTTCCTGCCTAGTAAATTAAACAGCATTTGTTTCATGTTACACACACACACACAGAAGTATTTTACACTGGGAGCCACAACACCAGCATCCATAGGCTCTTACCCACAGTTTATACAGTCGCCATACGGGGGCGCCATCTCCCCAAGGGTTAGGATAAGGGGTTAGGGGAAAGGGAGAAGGCCTTATCAGACAGGGGGGAGACTTTACGTGTATTTCTGTGCATTTTTTATACTTTTTTTAATCTTGCACAATTTTTTTTATAATAGACAATTTCTCAGATATTTTATTTTTTTTAATATGGACTTGTCTGTCATGTGCATTTCCTTTTATTATAACGATTTGAGTATTGTGTGGACGCAAGATCTCCTCAACGCTTTGAGGGATCGTCTTCGCTCTTTGCTCTAATGTCCACTCTGACTCAAAGATGAACTGAGTAGATTCTGGAGGTCAAAGGTCAAAGGTTACTGTGACCTTTTACATAGTGTGAGGTCTCAGTGACCTTGTACCATACTGTATCTTCCGTTTCAAATTTCCACAAACACTTGCAAACATTTGGGCACCTTCATGCGACAAACACAGATTCTTTACAACAGTTTTTTTGGGTAGTTTTCACGGGACGGAGTGTGTTCCCAAATCGCCCCCCCCCCCCCCCCCCCGCCCCCGTCTGTCTGTCTGAAAAGGCCTTGAACTTAAAGGTGCATTCCAAGGGTTAGTTTTAGGGTTTAGGGTTGAGAGAAATTATGATGTTTTGGAGGGCAGGAAAAGCATGCCGCCATCTTTACCTCTTTGTCCTTTTATTCTGCGTCATTTATTTAAACGCTTTTTGAGAACGCATCGTGTGAACGCCAATATCTCCAGAACGCTTCGAGGGATTTACTTCAAACTTCTTGCACAAACCGTCCACTTTGTCCCCATGGAAACAGAATGTCTTTTTTTCCCCACCATGTTTGTAGTTCCAAGAAACGGAGTCTTCTGATTGGTTCGTAACTGACTGAGGTGGGAGGAGTTAATATAGTTGGATATATGCAGCAGCAGCAGCAGCAGTTAAATGCAGTTAGACAGTTTGAAACGTCCCCAAAAACGTCCACAAAGTTCAAGTGTATTTTTTAAATAGCGATCTGCGGGAGACAGACAGACAGACATGCACATGAGCTGCATGATACAACCAGCAACACGGGAATATTTTCTTCTTTTTCTTTTTAAAGGAGAAGTAAGTGATTTTGTGTGTGTGTGTGTGTGTGTGTGTGTGCGTGTGCGTGTGCGTGTGTGTGTGTGTGTGTTTCAGTTTCCAAATTAATTCTAGTAGCTACAAGGAATTTTTAGAGGTTCAAGTGAGTTTAAGTGGTGTGGTCCCTTTAGCTAACTTCCCTGTCAGTGGCTACAGTTAGCAGTCCCCTCCCTCGTCCCTACGTCACCACCACATGAACACAGAGCAGTCCCCTCCCTCGTCCCTACGTCACCACCACATGAACACACAGCCGTCCCCTCCCTCGTCCCTACGTCACCACCACATGAACACACAGCCGTCCCCTCCCTCGTCCCTACGTCACCACCACATGAACACACAGCCGTCCCCTCCCTCGTCCCTACGTCACCACCACATGAACACACAGCCGTCTTCATCAGATAG
>CM049401.1:36042571-36055071 GCA_026929865.2 Hyperoplus lanceolatus
GAGAGAGAGAGAGGGGGAGGGGCGAGCAGGGGTTAGAGGAGGTCTTTGTCTGCTGTACAGAGGAGGATTGTTGTTCTAAACTGTCCCACGAGTACACACACACACACACACACACACACACACACACACACACACACACACACACACAGTAAAATCCCATTAAAGTCCTATTAATGTTGCCATCTAATTTACGCCAAAAAAGTTGCATTCATGATAACTTTTCAGTTAATAAAAAGACAGATTGTGAGCTGTGAAAAGATGCCGTAGTGTTTTAACAGTGTTTTCCACTTGATAACATGTGATTAATGTTTGAGTCCTTTAGGCCACAGACCTTCACCGGACAGAAGCCTTCATGTTTGAGTCCTTTAGACCACAGACCTTCACCGGACAGAAGCCTTCATGTTTGAGTCCTTTAGGCCACAGACCTTCACCGGACAGAAGCCTTCATGTTTGAGTCCTTTAGACCACAGACCTTCACCGGACAGAAGCCTTCATGTTTGAGTCCTTTAGGCCACAGACCTTCACCAGACAGAAGCCTTCATGTTTGAGTCCTTTAGACCACAGACCTTCACCGGACAGAAGCCTTCATGTTTGAGTCCTTTAGACCACAGACCTTCACCGGACAGAAGCCTTCATGTTTGAGTCCTTTAGACCACAGACCTTCACCGGACAGAAGCCTTCATGTTTGAGTCCTTTAGACCACAGACCTTCACCGGACAGAAGCCTTCATGTTTGAGTCCTTTAGACCACAGACCTTCACCGGACAGAAGCCTTCATGTTTGAGTCCTTTAGACCACAGACCTTCACCGGACAGAAGCCTTCATGTTTGAGTCCTTTAGACCACAGACCTTCACCGGACAGAAGCCTTCATGTTTGAGTCCTTTAGACCACAGACCTTCACCGGACAGAAGCCTTCATGTTTGAGTCCTTTAGGCCACAGACCTTCACCGGACAGAAGCCTTCATGTTTGAGTCCTTTAGACCACAGACCTTCACCGGACAGAAGCCTTCATGTTTGAGTCCTTTAGGCCACAGACCTTCACCGGACAGAAGCCTTCATGTTTGAGTCCTTTAGGCCACAGACCTTCACCGGACAGAAGCCTTCATGTTTGAGTCCTTTAGACCACAGACCTTCACCAGACAGAAGCCTTCATGTTTGAGTCCTTTAGACCACAGACCTTCACCAGACAGAAGCCTTCATGTTTGAGTCCTTTAGACCACAGACCTTCACCAGACAGAAGCCTTCATGTTTGAGTCCTTTAGGCCACAGACCTTCACCGGACAGAAGCCTTCATGTTTGAGTCCTTTAGACCACAGACCTTCACCGGACAGAAGCCTTCATGTTTGAGTCCTTTAGACCACAGACCTTCACCGGACAGAAGCCTTCATGTTTGAGTCCTTTAGGCCACAGACCTTCACCAGACAGAAGCCTTCATGTTTGAGTCCTTTAGACCACAGACCTTCACCGGACAGAAGCCTTCATGTTTGAGTCCTTTAGACCACAGACCTTCACCGGACAGAAGCCTTCATGTTTGAGTCCTTTAGACCACAGACCTTCACCGGACAGAAGCCTTCATGTTTGAGTCCTTTAGACCACAGACCTTCACCGGACAGAAGCCTTCATGTTTGAGTCCTTTAGACCACAGACCTTCACCGGACAGAAGCCTTCATGTTTGAGTCCTTTAGACCACAGACCTTCACCGGACAGAAGCCTTCATGTTTGAGTCCTTTAGACCACAGACCTTCACCGGACAGAAGCCTTCATGTTTGAGTCCTTTAGACCACAGACCTTCACCGGACAGAAGCCTTCATGTTTGAGTCCTTTAGACCACAGACCTTCACCGGACAGAAGCCTTCATGTTTGAGTCCTTTAGGACCACAGACCTTCACCGGACAGAAGCCTTCATGTTTGAGTCCTTTAGGCCACAGACCTTCACCGGACAGAAGCCTTCATGTTTGAGTCCTTTAGACCACAGACCTTCACCGGACAGAAGCCTTCATGTTTGAGTCCTTTAGGCCACAGACCTTCACCGGACAGAAGCCTTCATGTTTGAGTCCTTTAGACCACAGACCTTCACCGGACAGAAGCCTTCATGTTTGAGTCCTTTAGACCACAGACCTTCACCGGACAGAAGCCTTCATGTTTGAGTCCTTTAGACCACAGACCTTCACCGGACAGAAGCCTTCATGTTTGAGTCCTTTAGACCACAGACCTTCACCGGACAGAAGCCTTCATGTTTGAGTCCTTTAGACCACAGACCTTCACCGGACAGAAGCCTTCATGTTTGAGTCCTTTAGACCACAGACCTTCACCGGACAGAAGCCTTCATGTTTGAGTCCTTTAGACCACAGACCTTCACCGGACAGAAGCCTTCATGTTTGAGTCCTTTAGACCACAGACCTTCACCGGACAGAAGCCTTCATGTTTGAGTCCTTTAGACCACAGACCTTCACCGGACAGAAGCCTTCATGTTTGAGTCCTTTAGACCACAGACCTTCACCGGACAGAAGCCTTCATGTTTGAGTCCTTTAGACCACAGACCTTCACCGGACAGAAGCCTTCATGTTTGAGTCCTTTAGACCACAGACCTTCACCGGACAGAAGCCTTCATGTTTGAGTCCTTTAGACCACAGACCTTCACCAGACAGAAGCCTTCATGTTTGAGTCCTTTAGGCCACAGACCTTCACCGGACAGAAGCCTTCATGTTTGAGTCCTTTAGACCACAGACCTTCACCGGACAGAAGCCTTCATGTTTGAGTCCTTTAGACCACAGACCTTCACCGGACAGAAGCCTTCATGTTTGAGTCCTTTAGGCCACAGACCTTCACCGGACAGAAGCCTTCATGTTTGAGTCCTTTAGACCACAGACCTTCACCGGACAGAAGCCTTCATGTTTGAGTCCTTTAGACCACAGACCTTCACCGGACAGAAGCCTTCATGTTTGAGTCCTTTAGACCACAGACCTTCACCGGACAGAAGCCTTCATGTTTGAGTCCTTTAGACCACAGACCTTCACCGGACAGAAGCCTTCATGTTTGAGTCCTTTAGACCACAGACCTTCACCGGACAGAAGCCTTCATGTTTGAGTCCTTTAGCACAGACCTTCACCGGACAGAAGCCTTCATGTTGAGTCCTTTAGACCACAGACCTTCACCGGACAGAAGCCTTCATGTTTGAGTCCTTTAGACCACAGACCTTCACCGGACAGAAGCCTTCATGTTTGAGTCCTTTAGACCACAGACCTTCACCGGACAGAAGCCTTCATGTTTGAGTCCTTTAGACCACAGACCTTCACCGGACAGAAGCCTTCATGTTTGAGTCCTTTAGGCCACAGACCTTCACCGGACAGAAGCCTTCATGTTTGAGTCCTTTAGACCACAGACCTTCACCGGACAGAAGCCTTCATGTTTGAGTCCTTTAGACCACAGACCTTCACCGGACAGAAGCCTTCATGTTTGAGTCCTTTAGGCCACAGACCTTCACCGGACAGAAGCCTTCATGTTTGAGTCCTTTAGACCACAGACCTTCACCGGACAGAAGCCTTCATGTTTGAGTCCTTTAGACCACAGACCTTCACCGGACAGAAGCCTTCATGTTTGAGTCCTTTAGGCCACAGACCTTCACCGGACAGAAGCCTTCATGTTTGAGTCCTTTAGACCACAGACCTTCACCGGACAGAAGCCTTCATGTTTGAGTCCTTTAGACCACAGACCTTCACCAGACAGAAGCCTTCATGTTTGAGTCCTTTAGACCACAGACCTTCACCAGACAGAAGCCTTCATGTTTGAGTCCTTTAGACCACAGACCTTCACCGGACAGAAGCCTTCATGTTTGAGTCCTTTAGACCACAGACCTTCACCGGACAGAAGCCTTCATGTTTGAGTCCTTTAGGCCACAGACCTTCACCGGACAGAAGCCTTCATGTCTGAGTCCTTTAGACCACAGACCTTCACCGGACAGAAGCCTTCATGTTTGAGTCCTTTAGACCACAGACCTTCACCGGACAGAAGCCTTCATGTTTGAGTCCTTTAGGCCACAGACCTTCACCGGACAGAAGCCTTCATGTTTGAGTCCTTTAGACCACAGACCTTCACCGGACAGAAGCCTTCATGTTTGAGTCCTTTAGACCACAGACCTTCACCGGACAGAAGCCTTCATGTTTGAGTCCTTTAGGCCACAGACCTTCACCGGACAGAAGCCTTCATGTTTGAGTCCTTTAGGCCACAGACCTTCACCGGACAGAAGCCTTCATGTTTGAGTCCTTTAGACCACAGACCTTCACCGGACAGAAGCCTTCATGTTTGAGTCCTTTAGACCACAGACCTTCACCGGACAGAAGCCTTCATGTTTGAGTCCTTTAGACCACAGACCTTCACCGGACAGAAGCCTTCATGTTTGAGTCCTTTAGGCCACAGACCTTCACCAGACAGAAGCCTTCATGTTTGAGTCCTTTAGACCACAGACCTTCACCAGACAGAAGCCTTCATGTTTGAGTCCTTTAGACCACAGACCTTCACCGGACAGAAGCCTTCATGTTTGAGTCCTTTAGGCCACAGACCTTCACCGGACAGAAGCCTTCATGTTTGAGTCCTTTAGGCCACAGACCTTCACCGGACAGAAGCCTTCATGTTTGAGTCCTTTAGACCACAGACCTTCACCGGACAGAAGCCTTCATGTTTGAGTCCTTTAGGCCACAGACCTTCACCAGACAGAAGCCTTCATGTTTGAGTCCTTTAGACCACAGACCTTCACCGGACAGAAGCCTTCATGTTTGAGTCCTTTAGACCACAGACCTTCACCAGACAGAAGCCTTCATGTTTCAGTCCTTTAGACCACAGACCTTCACCAGACAGAAGCCTTCAGAAACACTCTTAAAACCCACCGTTTTATTACTCCTCCAAAACGCTGCTTTTGTCAACTTTTAACATTTTCTAAATCCAGATAAATATATATATAATATAATATAATATAATATAATATAATATAATATAATATAATATAATATAATATAATATAATATAATATATATATATATATATTTATAGTTTGGTACATTAAATCCAGATAAATATATATATAATATAATATAATATAATATAATATAATATAATATAATATAATATAATATAATATAATATAATATAATATAATATATATATATATATATTTATAGTTTGGTACATTAAATCACAGGATTCTTTTAACGCCATGAATTCAGGATTCATGATCATTTATATGCATTTTTTTATTTGGGTGTAGTGGTTAAAGCCCCCCCCCCCCCCCCCCTCCCTCATAGAGTCTCAGTCCTCTTCACAGCAGACCCGGGATAGAATCCAGCCGGGTCGTTCTCTGCATGTATTCCCCTCCCCCTCCCCAAAACGGAAAACGGGTCTCATTCATCCCCTCCCCCCCTGTCTTTCCCCTCTCTGTCTGTCTGTCTGTCTGTCTGTCTGTCTGTCTGTCTGTCTGTCTGTCCTCTTCACAGCAGACCCGGGTTAGAATCCAGCCCGGGTCGTCCCCTCTCTGACCCATTTCATCTCAGACTCTAAAAACTGTCAATATACCATGGAAAACACAAAAATAAAAAGCCTTCAAAAGAAAAATCTGAATTTTTAAGATTACTTTCTAAAATAAGCAAAAGAATTCAGAAAAACTGTCATTTAATCAATCAAACTGTATTTATAGTAGTTGTATCACACACACACACACACACACACACACACACACACACACACACACAGCGCTGTATTTCTGACTGTAGCACAGAGGTTAAAACACATGAAGCTGTTTTTTACTCGCGATCCTAAAATCCTTCTTCCTGCTTGTCTCGTTCAGAGTCCACACATGATGTCATCCAGATAGCTGAGCAGCTGAGCTCGCTGCCTAGCAACGCACACAGAACACACACACACGCAAGGAAGACATACACACACACACACTTAGCGACAGAGACAGAGAGAGAGAGAGAGAGAAACACACACACACACACACACACACACCAAGAGACAGATACACAGAGAGAGAAAGAGAGAGAGAGACACACACACACACACACACACACACACACACACACACACAGAAAGACACACACTCAGCGCTGCACTGAACACATTATACCACTGAATCTTACACCAAACAAACGCCAAGCTTGACCTTTTAAAACCAAAGATAACCGTTTAGAACCAAGTCGAACGGACAGAAAGTTCAACTGATTAAAGCGATTAAAAGTTCAGTAAGTGGAATGGTTCTTTTAGCTAACTTCCTGTCAGTTACTGCAGTTAGCAGTCCCCTCGCTCGTCCCTACGTCACCACATTAATGCACTGCGGTCTTCAAGCAGCGAGTTATCTAGCATCATCTCAGATCCATAAGTGTGATAAAACACGATAAAAACCATCAAAACAGACATTGGGAAGGATTTTTACCTGCTCCGCCATTGTAGGCGCATAAACATTCACCCATCTGTTGCTCTGGCGTGCACCGGCAGTGAGACCATGGAGTGTATATAGTATATATGAGTGAGATGGGTGTCGGTTTGTAGCGTTCTCTCTTCTGATTGGTTATCAGTAGTGGGATCCCCGCAAAGTTTATTTGCCGATTACATGCAGAGCAGCTGACTGAGAGATCGGAGTTATGAAACGCGCACATTATGTAAGTGATCACTGGATGAATAAAGAGCGATTTAACACTTATATTAACATAAAGAAACCGCTTACTTCACCTTTAAGTGATTGCTGTATGAATATTGAAAGATTTAAGAAAGACATATTACTTACTTCTCCTTTAAAGGTGCAGTGTGTAATATGACATCATCAAGAAAGTTCTTCAAAGTTCTAGAATGCAACGCTCCCTGGGTAACCCCACCCCTTTAGAATAATAACAGAAGCTACAGTGGCCTTCAAGGACAAGAACAATTCTACATTGTAAACAATGCACCTGATGACATTCCAACTATGACACTTTCAAGATGGCGGCACTAGGCCTTGGTCCAAAATATGCAGAAATATGGACATATATGAGACCCTTTCTAAGGGAAAAATAAATAATTTAAAAAAAAATGTTCAGCTATTATGCACTAAATGAAATGTACTTATGGATATTATAATTACTTTCTACAAAATCTGCTAGGAAATAAAACCCACAATTCTACACACTGCAGGTTTAAAGCTGCAGGTAATACATCATCACTGCTCTACAACAGTCGAGCACGCTCCCGGACCCCCCCCCTAAAAAGGCCCAAGGACAAAACAATTCCACATTTTAAACAATACCTGATGACATTCAACTATGACCTTTAAGATGGCACTAGGCCTTGGTCCAAAATGTGAGAAATATGGACAATATGAGCCCTTTCTAAGGGAAAAATAATAATCAAAAAAAAAACTAAAAAAAACACAATCAACACTCATTTAAATCTCTCAACAGAAAGAAAGCTCTAACTTTGAAAACTGATTTCCTTTCATTCCAATGTAGATTTGCATAGTGTGTGTGTGTGTGTGTGTGTGTGTGTGTGTGTGTGTGTGTGTGTGTGTGTGTGTGTGTGTGTGTGTGTTTGTGTCTGAGAGCCTTACTGCATTATATTCTGTTGAGGGAACCTGAATGTTGTATTTTCCTTTAGAGAGAAAAAATATATATACACTACACACACATACACACACACACACACACACACACTACACACACACACACACACACACACACACACACACACACACACACACACACACACACACACACACACACTACACACACACACACTACACACACACACACACACACACACACACACACACACACACACACACACACACACACACACACACACACACACACACACAACCTTATACTGTGCCCCCCCCCCCATGTTGAAAAACCAAACCCCCGCCCTTGATATTAGAATAGGCAAAATATTACAGTAAAATCCCTATGCTTCATTAATGCTGCATTTACACTTTGAGCTGCTACACACACACACACACACACACACACACACACACACACAGACACACGCACACACACACACATATTCACACAAACACAAACACACACACACCCACATATTACACACAGACACACTCACACACAGTAAAAATCCTATGCTTCATTAATGCTGCATTTACACTTTGAGCTGCTACACACACACACACACACACACACACACACACACACACACACACACACACACACACACACACACACACACACACACACACACACACACACACACACACACACACACACACACACACACACACACACACACACACACACACACACACACAGTAAAAAATCCTACGCTTCATTAATGCTGCATTCACACACTACACGTCCGGTTTGTGTCTCACAACCAAGAGATAACAGACATGACGTCACCCTATACCCACCCTGACTCACTGGCACGCGCACGCACCCCTCTAGCGCGTGCAGGCCCTGTGCGACGATATGATGATGTTATGTTTTATCATCATCATTGTATCTTCGCGTATAAAGGCCCTGAAAAACATGTATTCCCCCGTGTTAAAATATGTTGAATAACTCGATACATTTATGGATATTTGTTCATTTAAACTTCGATTCTAGGCCTATACACCTGCTGTTAAGAGTCACACACACCACATTCACAGACAAACCGTCTAATTTAGGGCTAGAGTAAAACGCAGGCTTGGATTTAAGGACATATCGTGTTTTTAAAAGGCTTAACTGAGCAGATATATGGATGATTAATAGATATAAAGTCATATTAACGGTGTTTTTTGGTGTCGGGGCCCTGCCTGGATCTTAGTCTTACCGTAGGCGGGTCCCAGCTCGATGATGTCCGCCATTTCGCGTCTGGATGTGGGGCGGTATGCGCTGCAGAAAGACCCCGGAGGAGAGCGCTCACAATCGGAAGAAAAACGACCAAAACCTCACGCTCTTTATTTTTTTATCATGGAGGATGTAGATGGAGAGGCGATTCGCAAGGGAGAATGGCCGAAAACAAGGCGTCGGTCCCGGGATGATCTGTCGGCTCTGGTCGGTGCTTGGCTGGTGCTCCGTCACTGATGCTATGGTTGGGATGCAGGGAGGCTGCGCGCGGAGGAGACTGGACCAAGATCTTCTCTAAGAGGAGCGCTCACTCTGTAGGGGGGAATAAAACAGGATTACAGCTCTGAAAAAAATGGGAGACCACTCGTAATACTCACCCTGTGTTCCAATCCCCATACTTCCCTACTATTTAGTATGCCAGAAACAGATTTAGGATGTCCCAATACTTGCAGGTCAATTGCAGTATGCTGAACATACATAAATGTCCCACTAACTCCAATAGCATTTTGGAGTATTCGTCTTTATTCTTGACATATCTCGACATAATGAAAAAAAATCTTCCTTATCTGATTTGTTTTCTCTCTCCAGTCTGTGGCCCTAAAACTCTTCTGTACTGTAGTATGTAGTGTAGTAAAAAGACAAAAACTCTTCTGTACTTTAGTATGTAGTGTAGTAAAAAGACTAAAACTCTTCTGTACTTTAGTATGTAGTGTAGTAAAAAGACTAAAACTCTTCTGTACTTTAGTATGTAGTGTAGTAAAAAGACTAAAACTCTTCTGTACTTTAGTATGTAGTGTAGTAAAAATACTAAAACTCTTCTGTACTTTAGTATGTAGTGTAGTAAAAAGACTAAAACTCTTCTGTACTTTAGTATGTAGTGTAGTAAAAAGACTAAAACTCTTCTGTACTGTAGTATGTAGTGTAGTATAAAGACTAAAACTCTTCTGTACTTTAGTATGTAGTGTAGTAAAAATAAAAAGTATGTGATTTGGAACGCAGGGACAATGTCTCTGGTTCGACTATTTATATGTTTGAGCAGAATGAACATTTTGGTTTTATTCTATAAACTACTGGCAACATTTCTACCAAATTCCCCTCCAAAATATATTGTCATTAAGAGCATTTCTATTAAGTAATGTAGAGATGAAGATTGAAGAAAAATCCAGACTGGTCTCTGAATGTTTTCTGGAGCTGTATTTCTCAGTATGTTAAAGGGTCACTACACAGTTTCCGAGGAGGGGGATTTGTTTACATTCACAGAGCCTGCAGTTAGTTTACTAAACATATTTTCTCTACATGTAATTCTTTAGTATTGAATAATTCTATCATCATAAATCAAATTATTTTGAGGAACCTGGAACCTCCCTCTCTCCCCCCCTTCCTCCCTCTCCCTCCCTCCCTCTCTCTCTCCCTCCATCTCTCTCTCCCCCCTCCCTCTCTCTCTCCCTCTCTTTCTCTCTCTCCCTCTCCCTCCCTCCCTCTCTCTCTCCCTCCCTCTCTCCCTCTCCTCCCTCCCTCTCTCTCTCACCCACTCACACACACTTTTGCTTTTATCTAGTTGCCTCATTCAGTTAACCATTGTGTCAATTTTAAAGGGTCACTGTGTAGTTTCAGAGGAGGGGGGTTTGTTTACATCCACAGAGCCTGCAGTTAGTTTACTAAACATATTTTCTCTACATGTAATTCTTTAGTATTGAATAATTCTATCATCATATATCAAATTATTTTGAGGAACCTGGAACCAAACGTAAGACTAGAATATGTTTGTAAACCAAACTGTGGGCCCTGCTGCTGTAAACAACAACAACAGTGAAACAGTAACTTTTCAGGAAGCGTTCTAGCCGGGGTCAATTCTCTGCACGTCATCTCCTCTTTGCCCCATTTCAACTCTGTCTCCAATCTCTCTAATAGGCTATTTAAAAAAAAGCAAAAAGAAAATAATATCTATACTTACATTCTGGTCCCTGTTATTATGATCAGAGTGAATAAAAAATAAATAAATAAATTAAATTATTTCTGGTCCCAGATATTGTGATCAGAGTGAGACCTCTCCACATCCTCCTCCTGAGCTGAATGGTCCTCGCGCGGAGGGACCGGAGACCCCGCCCCCTCGTATTACGTCACCACTGCATTAGGTAATAAACAGGAAACGTCCCTTAACAGGATTCACACAGTTTATGATAATAATAATAATAATAATAATAATAATAATAATAATAATAATAATAATAATAATAATAATAATAAGAATAAGAATAAGAATAAGAATAATGATAATAATAAGAATAATAATAATAATAATAATATCTTTATTTATATAGCGCCTTTAAAAATAATGGTTTACAAAGGGCTTTAACAAAATACATAGGAGCAAGTACAATCTGTGTGTGTGTGTGTGTGTGTGTGTGTGTGTGTGTGTGTGTGTGTGTGTGTGTGTGTGTGTGTGTGTGTGTGTGTGTGTGTGTGTGTGTGTGTGTGTGTGTGTGTGTGTGTGAGTGTGTGTGTGTCCCTGCGATCCAAATCACATACTCTTTCTCTACATACTAAAGTACAGAAGAGTTTTAGTCTTTTTACTACACTACATACTAAAGTACAGAAGAGCTTTAGTCTTTTTACTACACTACATACTAAAGTACAGAAGAGTTTTAGTCTTTTTACTACACTACATACTAAAGTACAGAAGAGCTTTAGTCTTTTTACTACACTACATACTAAAGTACAGAAGAGCTTTAGTCTTTTTACTACACTACATACTAAAGTACAGAAGAGTTTTAGTCTTTTTACTACACTACATACTAAAGTACAGAAGAGCTTTAGTCTTTTTACTACACTACATACTAAAGTACAGAAGAGTTTTAGTCTTTTTACTACACTACATACTAAAGTACAGAAGAGCTTTAGTCTTTTTACTACACTACATACTAAAGTACAGAAGAGTTTTAGTCTTTTTACTACACTACATACTAAAGTACAGAAGAGCTTTAGTCTTTTTACTACACTACATACTAAAGTACAGAAGAGTTTTAGTCTTTTTACTACACTACATACTAAAGTACAGAAGAGTTTTAGTCTTTTTACTACACTACATACTAAAGTACAGAAGAGTTTTAGTCTTTTTACTACACTACATACTAAAGTACAGAAGAGTTTTAGTCTTTTTACTACACTACATACTAAAGTACAGAAGAGTTTTAGTCTTTTTACTACACTACATACTAAAGTACAGAAGAGTTTTAGTCTTTTTACTACACTACATACTAAAGTACAGAAGAGTTTCAGGGCCACAGACAGGAGAGAGCAAAAATCAGAGAAGGAAGATTTTTTTTTTGCATTTTGTTGAGAAATGTCAAGAATAAAGACGAATACTCCAAAATGCTAGTGGTGTTACTGGGGGCATTATGTATTTTCAGCATACTACAAATGACGTGCATGTATTGTGACATCCTAAATCTTTTTCTGGCATACTAAATAGAGTAAGGAAGTATGGGGATTGGAACGCAGGGCCAGTACATACACAACACTGATCAAATGAAAGTATGCATATCTTTAATTTACACTTTAAGTATTCATAACATTTATTATGGTGAATGTTTCTGCAAATTCTGCGACAAGTTTTTATGATCTGTTAGTTGTTTTTTTTTTTTTTTTAAGATATTTTTTTGGGCATTTTTATGCTTTATTGATAGTGTAGAGACA
>CM049401.1:36060071-36097571 GCA_026929865.2 Hyperoplus lanceolatus
TCCTGCTCATACTAAAAGCCCTACTAACGTCCTACTCATACTAAAAGCCCTACTAACGTCCTACTCATACTAAAAGCCCTACTAATGTCCTACTCATAAAAAAATGTTTACGTTGCTTTGAATATGTTGTGGTTGTGTATGCGAGTTTGTGTAGGCGAGAAATGCCCAGATGAGAACTTACTCCCGGGAAGATTTTGTGTGTGGATTGATATGTTACTTTTCCTGCTCATCCGCCCCACAATGCATTGCGTCTTTTCAAACGACACAGAAGTTTTATTTCTTCTGTATTAACATTCTTCTGGAAGTCCTAACATTGAGAATGTAGAGCAAACCTAAAAATACATGTGTTATAAAAAATGTATTTACGAGAGCGGATCGGTATTTTATTGACTATATGGGCGACTGTGTCTCAGGTGGTAGAGCGGGTCGGCCAATGATCAAAGGGTTGGAGGTTCGATCCCCGCCCTGCCACCTGTGTCATGGTTGTCCTTGGGCAAGACACTTCACCCACCTTGCCTCGTGTGAATGTCGATAGTTAGCCTGCTGCTATCGGTGAATGAATGTGTGTGTGAATGGTAACGTGGGAAAGGAAAACAGGTCTCCCTTGAAAAAGAGTCTCCGGTCTCAATGGGATTTACCTGGAGAAATAAAGGCTAAAAAAATAAAAAATAAAATGAGAATATACCTTAGAACATGTTCAATTCTCTGACACACATCAAAAGTTACACACTAGACCTTTAAAGCACTTTTTTGATGAACAGGATAGCGCCTTGATGAACTACAGATCTCCACAGCTGGCAGTAGACTTCCTCTCTGAACACTTCTCTGGGAACCCTGAAGAAGCTCTGGTTCTGGACGTGGCCTGTGGGTCTGGATGGGTCGCTAAACTGGTGCACACACACACACACACACACACACACACACACACACACACACACACACACACACACACACACACACACACACACACACACACACACACACACATACATTTATGGTCTTAAAGGTGCAGTGTATGATATGGGAAAATATATAGAAGCTACGGTGGCCTTCAAGGACAAAAACTAGTTACTAAAGATAGCATCATCCACCACTGCCTCAAGTCTCCATCGCGGCACTATCTGATGAAGACGGCTGTGTGTTCATGTGGTGGTGACGTAGGGACGAGGGAGGGGGCGGCGTGTGTTGTGGTGGGAGAGGGGAGGGGGGGCGGTGTGGTTGGGTGGTGAAGGGAAGGGAAGGGGGACTGCTGTGTGTTCATGTGGTGGTGACGTAGGGACGAGGGAGGGGACTGCAGACGGCTGTGTGTTCATGTGGTGGTGACGTAGGGACGAGGGAGGGGACTGCTCTGTGTTCATGTGGTGGTGACGTAGGGACGAGGGAGGGGACTGCTGACGGCTGTGTGTTCATGTGGTGGTGACGTAGGGACGAGGGAGGGGACTGCTAACTGTAGCCACTGACAGGAAGTTAGCTAAAAGGACCACATCACTTACTGAACCTTTAATAGGGTCGCAGAATGGCCTAGAGGAAAGCAGGCTGACTAGTAACCATGAGTTCTCTGGTTCCTCCCAGTAACCATGAGGTCTCTGGTTCCTCCTCCCAGTAACCATGAGATCTCTGGTTCCTCCCAGTAACCATGAGGTCTCTGGTTCCTCCTCCCAGTAACCATGAGGTCTCTGGTTCCTCCTCCCAGTAACCATGAGGTCTCTGGTTCCTCCTCCCAGTAACCATGAGGTCTCTGGTTCCTCCTCCCAGTAACCATGAGGTCTCTGGTTCCTCCTCCCAGTAACCATGAGGTCTCTGGTTCCTCCCAGTAACCATGAGGTCTCTGGTTCCTCCTCCCATTAACCATGAGGTCTCTGGTTCCTCCTCCCTGTAACCATGAGGTCTCTGGTTCCTCCCAGTTACCATGAGGTCTCTGGTTCCTCCTCCCAGTAACCATGAGGTCTCTGGTTGGATCCCCAGCACCCGACAGGAGGGTGTTAGTAGTAAAACTAGTGGTGGCTGCTATTACATCTACGGTGCCCACCATCTCTACCATTGTGTCCTTGAGCAAGACACTTAACCCCAAACTGCTCCAGGACAAATTTGCCTCGTGTAAATTGACTAATAAAGATAACTTAAAGCTGGGGTACATGATTTCTGATTGGTCAAAGTTAACATGAGGAGTACACTTTGACCAATCAGAGCGAGGGTCCGATTCTCTGTTCTTATTGGCTGTTGGGACTGTCCATTCACTTTGGCACGACTTTGTTGGTGTAGAGCGTGTCAGGGAGGGACCATAGGGGAGGGACCAAAGAGAACAAGTGGAGCGGTTGAGGTATTTGGATTCAAATCTCTATCCCAACTGCCATTTTCTCCCCAAATCCTCCACCCCAGCTTTAACTGAATGCTTCTCTCCTTGTGTTGGTAGATGGCTGAACTGGGCTTCAAGCACTTTGAGGGAGTGGACGGCAGTCAAGGTATGCTGGATCTAGCTGCAAAGACCGGCCTCTACAAGGACCTCAGACTGGCCGTACTGGGACCAGAACCACTGCCTGCACAGCCCGGTACACTGCTCTCACACTTCATACTCTCTCTGATTCAATAAGAGGCTAAACGATCATGAGAAGATATTCACTGATTTTGCCAACAAGTGTTCTCCAGAATCACTGTCTCTGACCCTGTGTTTCAAATCGCATACTCTTTCTTTTTTCTCTATTCTGCATACTACATCTGGCCATAAAAAAGTATCTAGTTAGCATGCAGTAGGCATACAATTGGGACGTACTTTTACCTTTTTATTTCATCCTAACATGGCTCCTTGATCTTGCCTCTTGCTTTTATATCCGTCTCATCCCTGTTTGTTTTCATATGGAGGCTTCGTCGATGTGACGTCACTTCCTGTGTGCACTGGATTGTGGGTCAGAATCGCACAAATAGCATCTGGGTCTTTCTAACTATATTAAATCTGACCACAAGCATCGGGACATCCTAAATATGTTTTCTACCAGAGTAAATGGTAGATAGTATGTGGATTGGGACGCAGGGTCACTTAACTAGTGAAACAAGCCTTTCTCCGGTGTGTTGATGTGGTGATCATAGCCTTCTCCTCTCGTCTCCAGGTGTGTTTGATGTGGTGATCATAGTCTAGGTGTGTTTGATGTGGTGATCATAGTCGGGGGTCTGGATGCTGGTTTCGCCCCGTCAGTGTAGTCAGGGAGCTCTGCAATACCGCAAAACCAGGTAACGTGTGTGTGTGTGTGTGTGTGTGTGTGTGTGTGTGTGTGTGTGTGTGTGTGTGTGTGTGTGTGTGTGTGTGTGTGTGTGTGTGTGTGTGTGTGTTCACCAACTCATCAACTGTTTCAGACCAGAGGATGTTCAATCACAAACAACTAATGTACTGTAGATAGATAGATAGACAGACAGACAGACGGACGGACGGACGGACGGACGGACGGACAGACGGACAGAGAGATAGATAGATAGATAGATAGATAGATAGATAGATAGATAGATAGATAGATAGATAGATAGATAGATAGACAGACAGACAGACAGACAGACAGACAGACACACACACACTCAGATAACCCAGTAACTCTGTGTGTTCTGTGCAGGCGGTTTCATCTGCATGTCGAGAGGCGATCACTCAGGAACACCAGCTGAAGATTACAAGGCGGAGCTGGACAGAGAGCTTCGCCTGATGGAGGAGGAGGGTCTGTGGACTCCAGTGGGAACCAAACGCACAGACAGATACATGGAGGACCCACATGTGGACCCTAAGGGACTAAAGGAGGGCCCCAAGCCAGAGCTTTTTATCAGTGGGACGGCTTATCTGTTCAAGAAATCCAAACAGTAGAAATACAAAAATAAAATAAAAATTAAGTTTTTTTGGGGGCGTTTTTTTTAAGGATAGATAGATAGATAGATAGATAGATAGATAGATAGATAGATAGATAGATAGATAGATAGATAGATAGATAGATAGATAGATAGATAGATAGATAGATAGATGGTCATCAGCACAAGAAATCCATCCTGTAGAATCAATTCGTATTCATTATGTAATCAACCCATTCATAACTGATGGTGGGTCTGACACAATGCAAAGCAATACATGTTTGTGAATCATCTCTAAACATTAAAGTTTTCTTTACAAATAGAATACATTTTGGTTCCTTTTTCATTGATGTTGTTTGGCTCAATATAATTAAAGCTGCATTAATGTTTTTTTTGTCATGGGTAGGGGAGAACGGGGTTATATTTCACACGGGTTGGTTGTCACAATTGTTATATGTCGGAACCAGAAGGCGCTGTCTGTGTAAATTTGGTATGTAAATATCCAGAATTGGGATCAGAGGTCACCTACATAGTCTTCCTTGGAGTTAGACTGCTGAATTTGAGGTGAGAGGACTGTTTGTGTTTTTCATGTCAAATTGAAAATATTTAGCTAAGCTACAGTTTAGATTGTGGTTAGAAAGCTAATTAGTTGTCAGATGGTTGTTGGCCTTGATGCTGGCAAGAAATTCAAGTTGGGGTTGGTCGTCACATTTTTTGGGGGGTTGGTTGTCAACTGTTATCCAAAGGCTGCAGCCAGAAAAGGAACCCAATAATGAAATAAATTGTCAAGCTGTATCCTCACTGACACCCCAGAGAAGGAAAGAATAGAGCAGGAAAAGGCAGCTAGCAAGCAAAAGAGAAAAGGGATACAAAATCAAAACGACCCAGTGCATCCCAAACTAGACCTGCTGCCATGGCTACAGTAAGTTATGTAGGCCTATTTGTCAACTTGACAATGCAATTAAACTTTCAAATTTAGTTCTGCTTTCTTGCCTTCTTTTTAAGATTATTCCCATTAAGATAACATTGTGACAAACAACCTCATAAAGTGTGACAACTGACCCCTTGATGGGGTTGGTTGTCACAATGTGAAAGGGTGTCTTTGATGTTTAATTTCTTCTTTATTGCAATAAGTTAGAAAAAGTGAGGTGTACACATTTCAAGCCAACACCTTAAGCTTCAATTTAATGTAGGAATGACTATTGAAAGATGTTTAGGTGATGAGCAATTCTCACTTGAGTAATAAGTGTGCCTACTAACCCCGGTCTCCCCTACCCTTTAACCGCCTCTGGAGTCCTCCAGGATAAAATATCCCTGAAGGATTTCTTTCTTCAGTCGGACGGCTTCCCTGGCCACCTGTGCCCCCCAAGGTGTTTGAGGGGTTCCCGCCCTGAGGGGCTTATGATGTAACAGAATGCTAGACTTACCCGAAAAACTCACTATTGACTGATAGTGAGGTTAAAGGTGAACTAAGCAGTTTATTTATGTTAATACAAGTGTAAAAATTGCTCTTTATTCATACAGTGATCACTTACATAATGTGCGCGTTTCATAAAGCCGATCTCTCAGTCAGCTGCTCTGCATATAATCACTACAAACCGACACTCGTCTCACTCATACAAACTATATACACTCCATGGTCTCACTGCCGGTGCACGCCAGAGCAACAGATGGGTGAATGTTTATGCGCCTACAATGGCGGAGCAGGTAAAAATCCTTCCCAATGTCTGTTTTGATGGTTTTTATCATGTTTTATCACACTTATGGATCTGAGATGATGCTTGATAACTTGCTGCTTGCGGGGTCCCCCAAGGTTCCATTCTTGGGCCTCTTCTGTTTAACATCTACATGCTCCCACTAGCTCAGATTATGAATAAGAACAAATTATGCTACCATAATTATGCAGACGGCACACAAATTTACATAACCGTATCACCAGGAGACTACAGTCCGATACAAGCACTGAGCACTTTCTTCAATTAAACAGCGACAAAACTGAAGTAATTGTCTTTGGTGCCAAAGATGAACAATTAAAAGTCAGTGCACAGCTTACATCCATTATGTTAGAAACCACACACCAAGCCAGAAATCTTGGTGTTGTTATAGACTCCGACTTGAATTTCAAGAAACACATTAAATCAATTAATAAATCAGCATACTACCACCTTAAAAACATATCAAGAATTAAAGGACTTATGTCTCAGCAAGATTTAGAAAAACTTGTCCATGCATTTATCTTTAGTAGACTTGACTACTGTAACAGTGTCCTTGCTGGCCTTCCAAAAAAATCTATCAGACAGCTTCAGCTAATTCAGAACGCTGCTGCCCGAGTCGTCACTAGGACCAAAAAAGTGGATCACATTACCCCAGTTCTGAGGTCTTTACACTGGCTTCCTGTCACTCAAAGAATTGATTTCAAAATACTGATGTTGGTTTATAAAGCACTAAATGGTTTAGGGCCAAAATACATTACTGATCTGCTTATACGTTATGAACCGTCCAGAGCCCTTAGGTCGTCTGGGACAGGTCTACTTACAGTCCCCAGAGTTAGGACTAAACGAGGAGAAGCAGCTTTTAGTTTTTATGCACCAAATCTCTGGAACAAACTCCCAGAGAACTTGAGGTCTGATGCAACTCTCAGTTCTTTTAAATCGAGTCTGAAGACTTTTCTGTTTCCATTTTAACCTGTACTTTTTATTTAATTTAAATGTTTTACTTCTTTTCATTCGCTTTTAAATGTCTTCTAATGTGTTTTATGTATTCTAATCTTGCCCCTGTAAAGCACTTTGAGTGGCCTTGTGTTTGAATTGTGCTATATAAATAAACTTGCCTTGCCTTGAAGACCGCAGTGCATTAATGTGGTGACGTAGATAAGATTAACTATCTGAACAGGTCTAACCAGCCTATCAGCATCCACCTCCTCACCTGTGTGATCCTATATGTGTGTGTGTGTGTGTGTGTGTGTGTGTGTGTGTGTGTGTGTGTGTATGGGTGTGATCATATATAAAACTGCTCTCACCCTCACAGCTTCTCTTGACCCGGACACATCCACACACAGGTAAAACCTCACTCTCTCTTCAACACTATCAGGCTGTGTGTATTTAAGTACATTAAAGTATAATTAAAGGAGCTCCGAGGAACTTTCAGCTTTTGTCCATTCTTTAACCCTCTTTGGATAAAAGCGGTAGTGTTTTTACTACGCCAGCTGTTGTTCCTGGGTGAGCGTATACCCATGACAAAGGCATTAAGAAAAACTATATAAAAATAGCATTCTTTGCACTGATGGTCTGGTTTGCTGTTACATGTAATTTATGATCATCAGAGGAAACATGAGACTGTTTCAGAGATATTTAACATGTCCTCGTATCACCTTTGACTCATGTCGGGCTTATAGCCAGGAAGGGAGGAGCTACCGTGAGGCAGGATAGGGTGCATTGTCTGTGTGTGTGTGTGTGTGTGTGTGTGTGTGTGTGTGTGTGTGTGTGTGTGTGTGTGTGTGTGTGTGTGTGTGTGTGTGTGTGTGTGTGTGTGTGTGTGTGTGTGTGTGTGTGTGTGTGCGCGTACGACTGAGACTCATTTGCAATGATGTCGAGTCAGACAAATGCAAATCAAAAACAACAACACATACACAAACTATTGAAACATTTAGAATGAGATGTAGATGGCTGGAATTAGAATGACTTGGGTGAAAGTACAATATAGCCTCATTATAACTGCTACAAGTAGAGTTTGGAAGATTTAAGATATTATATCTAAATTTGTTAAAGGATATGATAGATGGATAGATCTATCTATCTATCTATCTATCTATCTATCTATCCATCCCTCCATCCATCCATCCATCTATTTTCAGGTTGAAGTGTTGTGTCATCATGTCTGAGGGCAGCAGAACCCTGGCGGATGTGACGAGCCTCATCCAGTCGTTTCGTCCCGTTGAAGGCTTCGATCCACCGCAGGCCATGAGACTCTACGATCGCTGGGCAGAGACGTACGAACAGGTCACTGCCTCCTGTCTGTCTGTCTGTCTGTCTGTCTGTCTGTCTGTCTGTCTGTCTGTCTGTCTGTCTGTCTGTCTGTCTGTCTCTCTGTCTGTCTCTCTGTCTGTCTGTCTATCAATCTAGCTATCTGTCTGTCTATCTATCTATCTATCTATCTATCTATCTATCTATCTATCTATCTATCTATCTATCTATCTATCTATCCATTAATCAACACTGCTGAATGTAAAGAAATGTTGTCTTGGCTCCAAAATGGTGGAAGGAGATCCCCGTTGACATCAGATCAGCTGATAGTTTACAGCCTTAAAACACATCTCTTCAGACTGCACTTTGACAACTAAAAAAAATGTGTACTTGTTACATGTCCATGTAGCCCTTACGTGTGGCACTTTGTAGTCTGGTTTACTTGAAGCTGCAGATCACCAGAAGCACCACACGGGGTGACCTTCTAATCCCATTTAGAAAAAGCACATTTGGTCAACAATCATTTTCTGTTAGGGCAATACGAAATTGGAATTCACTGCCAACCACTATCAATGAAATACATACATATTCCACCTTTACAGCACACCTTAAAACATGGCTGACAACGATAACTGCTCACATTAATCTCTGTCAGACGTGATGTGTGTGTTTGCTGCCGCTCCATCTCTGCTGCCTGTTCTGCCCTATGTACTTTCAATGAGATCTGTGTGGCCTATATTCCCTTGTCTCCTGTGTGTTTGTGTTGTTGCATGAACTGCCTTGATATCTTTGCCATCATCTGTGCTTGCCTGTTTGTTCTTGCTCCAACTGTGAGCAATATGTTTGTTTGTCTTTTTCCCCTTCTTGCTCAGGCCTGCTGTAATTATAAATGTAATGTATTTTTTAATTGTTTTCACTGTTATGTATTGTAGGTTGCCTACTGACAGCTGGCCGGGGACTACAGCTGTAAATGAGCCCAATAGGCTAAAGCTGCTCCTTCTCACAGGGGACTGTCCACCAAACTATAAACAAATAAACTAAACTAAACTAAACGACTTAAGTTTTTCCTGGTGTACCTTCATGGTTGAATGCTCTTAATGGAAGTCTCTTTGGGTAAAAGCCTCAGCTAAATAAAATGTAATGTAATGTATATGAATACGTTCTTTCCAACAGGATTGCACTATGATGAACTACAGAGCTCCACAGCTGGCCGCAGACTTCCTCTCTCAACACTTCTCTGGGAACCGTGAAGAAGCTCTGGTTCTGGACGTGGCCTGTGGGTCTGGATGGGTCGCTAAAGAGGTGCACACACACACACACACACACACACACACACACACACACACACACACACACGAGAGTCGACAGAGTAAGGGATCCCTCTCCCAGGACGGACATACTACAATAGATGTCATAAGTAGAGAAAAATCACAAAGGAATTTGATCATTGACCAGATGTTTACATGGTAATACTACATTTAAAAATTATTGACTGGTAGATCCAGAACTTTGCCCTCCAGCTTGAGGTGGTTGGGCCTTCTTACCAGATGCCCATACTACCTCTATTGGCTCCTTTCTAGCTGTTGCAGGATGAAGGCTGAAGAGGTTAAAACGTCCATGTCAATGCTTCTCTCCTTGTGTTGGTAGATGGCTGAACTGGGCTTCAAGCACTTTGAGGGAGTGGACGGCAGTCAAGGTATGCTGGATCTAGCTGCAAAGACCGGCCTCTACAAGGACCTCAGACTGGCCTTACTGGGACCAGAACCACTGCCTGCACAGCCCGGTACACTGCTCTCACACTTCATACTCTCTCTGATTCAATAAGAGGCTAAAAGATCATGAGAAGGGGGGCGCCTTTAGCTCAGTCGGTAGGGCGTCCCCCTCTCGGGCCGGGCCCAGCAGCAGACCCGGGTTCGATTCCCACCCGCGGTCATTCTCTGGATGTCACTCCCCTCTCTGCCCCATTTCAACTCTGTCTCTACGCCAGGGGTGGCCAACCCGCGGCTCGCGAGCTGCATGCGGCTCTTTGCCCAGCTTCGTGCGGCTCTTCAGTTCATATCAAATTATGTGATTATAATTTTTTTTTTTTTATATACTTTTTTTTTGTGTGGGCCTATGTGTGTGCATGTTCGCAAACGTTTCATGCGGCTCTTACGTTCGTTTTACATGTTGTCTATTATTTCATTTTTTATTTTATTAATGTGTAGGCCCTATGTGTATGCCTGTTCGCAAATGTTTAATTGAGGACGCAACATAACGTTCGCAAACGTTTGGTGCGGACGCAACATAAAACTGCCCGCTAAGCTTGGAGGGAGGTTTTCCGTGAGTAAACTATTTGTGTCAAGTTCGCTCCGAAACAGAGTGGGAGAGTTCATATTTATTGTTGAACGTTATGCCAAGCCATTCTGCCTTATATGCCAGGTGTCATTTGCGCATTTCAAGGCTTCAAATCTTCAGCGCCACTTCAGCTCTCTCCATGCTAAAAGTAAGTCCCACAAAGCTACATGCATAGTAAGAGAAAAACGCTATTTTAAATTGTTACATTTTTGTTTGTGGACTTGGTTGAACTGAGAGTTTGTGTGTGAGGCAGTGCACACAATGTTCATTGTTGAAAATGACTGCCCTGTCGTCTTTAGTCCAGTCCTGTCATTATCACAGGGGCGGCCTTAACGATATGGGGGCCCGTTTCAAGTCCTAGTATGGGGCCCCTTTTTTTTTTTTTTTTTTTTTTTTAATAAATAATGCTTGTGCATGCATGTGCAAGCTCCCCGCGAAAATAAAAACGCCCCCCCCCTCCCTGAAATCTTACTGGCCACCCCAGTGCCCCCCCAGTTCAAATGTTATTTTTAATTTTAATTTTATTTTTTTAATTAATTTTTTTTCCTGATATGTAGCCTAGTTCAGAGATGATATGTATTTTTTTTTCTTTCTTAACTTTTTTTGATAGGTAGTTGCCAAGTTCATCACACAAACACTCCAATCCACTGATATGAGATCAGTTGCAATTTTCAATTACTAAATTAATGGTAGGACTGTGGCCACTAGAACTGGTCTCTGGTCAGCAAAGGTCTTGAAAACAGCATAAGTGTGCTTGTGACATGCGTGCCACCCATGCATGTGTATAGGCACGTGTCCCAGCAGATTGTTGAAATCTGAATAAAAAAATTAAAGTTTGTAGTTAGCGAGTGTAACATGTTCTTAGCAAGGGCAGACTTTCATAAATAAAGGTTTATTTTTTTAGCAAGATATTTGGTCAAAAGCTAGTGGTCATCCGTCCCTCTGTCCAGTTGTTAGGCATCTGGCTGCTAGCAAGTTATGTTGTCTTGCTAATTTTACTATTCATCTGAGCTGAAATAAATATTGACTTTTTCCTTTATTATCTTTGCGAGAATGCACCAGAATGCTTAGATTACATGTTAAAAACACAAAAAAATCTTCTGGGGGGATGACCCCAGACCCCCCTTCAGGGGTTTAGTTTTCTGACAAACATTACAATGGATACTAACATGATTTGGGCATTTGGGATTATAAATCATCTTAGAATTGGTTGTACAGCATATCACATGCTATTCATTCAGGGGTGCGATGGCCACCCCTCTCTAACTCTGTGGCCCACCTTGGCCACCCCAGTCAAAATTTCCTGGAATCGCCACTGTGTGTACCCGTGTGTACGATGTGGCTCTTTGCAGTAACACAGTAAAAAATGTGGCTCTTTGTCTCTGACTGGTTGGCCACCCCTGCTCTACGCTATCAATAAAGCATAAAAATGCCCAAAAAATATCTTAAAAAAAAAAAAAAAGATCATGAGGAGATATTCACTGATTTTGCCAACAAGTGTTCTCCAGAATCACTGTCTCTGACCCTGTGTTTCAAATCGCATACTCTTTCTTTTTTCTCTATTCTGCATACTACATCTGGCCATAAAAAAGTATCTAGTTAGCATGCAGTAGGCATACAATTGGGACGTACTTTTACTTATTTATTTCATCCTAGCATGGCTCCTTGATCTTGCCTCTTGCTTTTATATCCGTCTCATCCCTGTTTGTTTTCATATAGAGGCTTCGTCGATGTGACGTCACTTCCTGTGTGCACTGGATTGTGGGTCAGAATCGCACAAATAGCATCTGGGTCTTTCTAACCATATTAAATCTGACCACAAGAATCGGGACATCCTAAATATTTGTTCTACCAGAGTAAATGGTAGATAGTATGTGGATTGGGACGCAGGGTCACTTAACTAGTGAAACAAGCCTTCTCCTCTCGTCTCCAGGTGTGTTTGATGTGGTGATCATAGTCGGGGGTCTGGATGCTGGTTTCGCCCCCGTCAGTGTAGTCAGGGAGCTCTGCAATACCGCAAAACCAGGTAACGTGTGTGTGTGTGTGTGTGTGTGTGTGTGTGTGTGTGTGTGTGTGTGTGTGTGTGTGTGTGTGTGTGTGTGTGTGTGTGTGTGTTCACCAACTCATCAACTGTTTCAGACCAGAGGATGTTAACAAACACCAAATGTACTGTAGATAGATAGACAGACAGACGGACGGACGGACGGACGGACGGACGGACGGACGGACGGACAGACAGACAGACAGACAGACAGACAGACAGACAGATAGATAGATAGATAGATAGATAGATAGATAGATAGATAGATAGATAGATAGATAGATAGACAGACAGACAGACAGACAGACACACACACACACACACACACACACACTCAGATAACCCAGTAACTCTGTGTGTTCTCTGCAGGTGGTTTCATCTGCATGTCGAGAGGCGATCACTCAGGAACACCAGCTGAAGATTACAAGGCGGAGCTGGACAGAGAGCTTCGCCTGATGGAGGAGGAGGGTCTGTGGACTCCAGTGGGAACCAAACGCACAGACAGATACATGGAGAACCCACATGTGGACCCTAAGGGACTAAAGGAGGGCCCCACTAAGGGACTAAAGGAGGGCCCCAAGCCAGAGCTTTTTATCAGTGGGACGGTTTATCTGTTCAAGAAATCCAAACAGTAGAAATACAAAAATAAAATAAAAATTAAGTTTTTTTGGGGGCGTTTTTTTTAAGGATAGATAGACAGACGGACGGACGGTCGGACGGAGACAGACAGACAGACAGACAGACAGACAGACAGAGTCATGGGCCCCCAAGAGGAGCTGGTCATCAGTACAAGAAATCCATCCTGTAGAATCAATTCGTATTCATTATGTAATCAACCCATTCATAACTGATGGTGGGTCTGACACAATGCAAAGCAATACATGTTTGTGAATCATCTCTAAACATTAAAGTTTTCTTTACAAATAGAATACATTTTGGTTCCTTTTTCATTGCAGTTGTTTGGCTCAATATAATTAAAGTTGCGTTAATGTTTTTTTGTCATGGTAGGGGAGAACGGGGTTATATGTCACACGGGTTGGTTGTCACAATCGTTATATGTCGGAACCAGAAGGCGCTGTCTGTGAAATTTTGGTATGTAAATATCCAGAACTGGGATCAGAGGTCACCTACATAGTCTTCCTTGGAGTTAGACTGCTGAATTTGAGGTGAGAGGACTGTTTGTGTTTTTCATGTCAAATTGAAAATATTTAGCTCCTCAGTATTTTTCTTCTACACAATGGGTTTATAACAAAACACTTGTTACCCTAAAAAAGTGTGAAGGGTAAACTATAGTTTAGATTGTGGTTAGAAAGCTAATTAGTTGTCAGATGATTGTTGGCCTTGATGCTGGCAAGAAATTCAAGTTGGGGTTGGTCGTCACATTTTTTGGGGGGTTGGTTGTCAAATGTTATCCAAAGGCTGCAGCCAGAAAAGGAACCCAATAATGAAATAAATTGTCAAGCTGTATCCTCACTGACACCCCAGAGAAGGAGAGAATAGAGCAGGAAAAGGCAGCCTGCATGCAAAAGAGAAAAGGGATACAAAATCAAAACGACCCAGTGCATCCCAAACTAGACCTGCTGCCATGGCTACAGTAAGCTATGTAGGCCCATTTTTCAACTTGACAATGCAATTAAACTTTCAAATTTAGTTCTACTTTCTTGCCTTCTTTTTAAGATTATTCCCATTAAGATAACATTGTGACAAACAACCTCATAAAGTGTGACAACTGACCCCTTGATGGGATTGCTTGTCACAATGTGAAAGGGTGTCTTTGATGTTTAATTTCTTCTTTATTGCAATAAGTTAGAAAAAGTGAGGGGTACACATTTCAAGCCAACACCTTAAGCTTCAATTTAATGTAGGAATGACTATTGAAAGATGTTTAGGTGATAAGCAATTCTCACTAGAGTAATAAGTGTGCCTACTAACCCCGGTCTCCCCTACCCTTCAACCGCCTCTGGAGTCCTCCAGGATAAAATATCCCTGAAGGATTTCTTTCTTCAGTCGGACGGCTTCCCTGGCCACCTGTGCCCCCCAAGGTGTTTGAGGGGTTCCCGCCCTGAGGGGCTTATGATGTAACAGAATGCTAGACTTACCCGAAAAACTCACTATTGACTGATAGTGAGGTTAAAGGTGAACTAAGCAGTTTATTTATGTTAATACAAGTGTAAAATCGCTCTTTATTCATACAGTGATCACTTATATAATGTGCGTGTTTAATAAAGCCGATCTCTCAGTCAGCTGCTCTGCATGTAATCGCTGCAAACCGACACTCGTCTCACTCATACATACTAAATACACTCCATGGTCTCACTGCCGGTGCACGCCAGAGCAACAGATGGGTGAATGTTTATGCGCCTACAATGGCGGAGCAGGTAAAAATCCTTCCCAATGTCTGCTTTGATGGTTTTTATCATGTTTTATCACACTTATGGATCTGAGATGATGCTAGATAACTTGCTGCTTGAAGACCGCAGTGCATTAATGTGGTGACGTAGGGACGATTAACTATCTGAACAGGTCTAACAAGCCTATCAGTATCCACCTCCTCACCTGTGTGATCCTATATGTGTGTGTGTGTGTGTGTGTGTGTGTGTGTGTGTGTGTGTGTGTGTGTGTGTGTGTGTGTGTGTGTGTGTGTGTGTGTGTGTGTGATCCTTTATAAAGCTGCTCTCACCCTCGCAGCTTCTCTTGACGCGGACACATCCACACACAGGTAAAACCTCACTCTCTCTTCAACACTATCAGGCTGTATGTATTTAAGTACATTAACTCATGTAGGGCACTTAAGTGGAGTTTAGAGGTACTTGTACTTAAATTGAGTTTGTATGTGTGTGTGTGTGTGTGTGTGTGTGTGTGTGTGTGTGTGCGTACGACTGAGCCTCATTTGCAATGATGTCGAGTCAGACAAATGCAAATCAAAAAGATAGATAGATAGATAGATAGACAGATAGATAGATAGATAGATAGATAGATAGATAGATAGATAGATAGATAGATAGATAGATAGATAGATAGATAGATAGATAGATAGATAGATAGATAGATAGATAGATAGATAGATAGATAGATAGATAGATAGATAGATAAATAGAGATGAAGGTATTTACAGTATTTTAATGTGCTGCTGTAAGTTGTTCCAGGAGTCAGGGACACTGCTCAGACTGGTGTTTAATTATATGTTTGAACTGGAAAATGAGTTCAGCTCCATTTCTGCTTCTGTCAAAACAAGTTTATGGTGTTTTCCCCTCGGGCGGTTTGAAGTCTGGTAAACTTAACTGTGAACTGCTAGTTGGTTTCTCACGGAGCGTTAGTCATGAAGACACTAAGATTCATTTGTTTGGCATTTTCAGTAGACGCAAACTGCCTCAAGGACAAATACCAAAATGTATCTGTAATTTAAAGTAGCTACGAAGAACATTGAGTTACTGTTGATTCTAGCGCCCGCTTTGGACCAAAGCTATCTATCTATCTATCTATCTATCTATCTATCTATCTATCTATCTATCTATCTATCTATCTATCTATCTATCTATCTATCTATCTATCTATCTATCTATCCCTCTATCCATCTATCTCTCTATCCATCCATCCATCCATCCATCCAACCTCACTCTCTCTTCAACACTATCAGGCTGTATGTTCTGTATGTCAGTGTTGGGAAGTACATTAACTCATGTAGGGCACTGAAATGGGTGAAAATAAATGATAGTCTAATTAAAACAGTTACAAGTAGAGTTTGGCAGATTTAAGATAATATGTCTAAATTTGTTAAAGGATACAAAGGTATGTATTTTAATGAGTGGCTGTAAACTGTTCCTGTTTAATAATAAACCCTGATGTTAAGACCCCCTCGAGTTCTTTCTAAGCGTCTTGGATCCTCTGTTTCTTCTGGATTATGATCTGACATAGACAAGAGTTCATTAAAGAGGACCTATGATGCTTTTTGACTTTTATGACCTATAAACGTTGATATGATGATTCATAGTCATGCTTAACCATACTAAATTATCAAATAATGACTTACATGCATTTCGACGTATTCCCTGCTGACCGTCTGGGGTGTCTGTGCAGAGCACTAAACACTATTCTAGCCAGTCGAGAAGTCAGGTGTTCAAAGCGGTCTACCCTTTCATAATTCGTGACGTCGCATAAAACTTCGTGACTTCACCACGCGGATGTTTCCATGTATGGTAATGCTGTCACTTCCCTGTTCGCGTCTGCCTCGCGTCTGCCTCGCGCCCTTATAGGTCCATGCTCGCGCTTCCCGCCACTGAAAGTGTTCCGGAAGGAAGGTAACCAATCACAACGGAGTGGGGTTTGCAGGAGGGGGGGAGGGTAGCGGAGATGGCCGAAGCACAGGCGGAGGGAGCGGAGATGGCCGAAGCACACACACTCAAGTGTTGACAGGATGTGCTGGATCGCCAAAATAAGAGAAAGAGCTTCCCGAAAATCTACATAGTTTTTTGTGATGTGATTCGTGTCAGGTTGCTCTATAGCAGTGTAAAACAAGAAATTAAGACCAGAAAAGTAGCATAATAGGTCCTCTTTAACATCAACACATTACACACTGAATGCACACATCAAATTGAGTGAACTACAAATCATCTAAAAAAAACTTCAAAAAAAATGGCTATAGGGGAGAACGGGGGAATCTGAGGCATCGGGTAATGTTAGCCACCCCCTGTATCTAGGCAACGGAGAACATTTGTGGTCATGTGAGATATATGTTTTCAAATCCCTCTCATTTCCCCATAGCCCTAAAAGAGAGGACCTCATGGTGCTGTGGTAAGCATGTTTTTTTCACCAAAATAGGTATTTTGCATGTAAAAGTAAATTTTCTTGCTGTCAACTTAATCAACTGTGGTGCCAAAGCAAATGTATTCACGTGTTGATGAAGTACCAACATATGAAACCGTGTGATGCTGATAACTGAAGATTAGCCTGAAATGCTAAGAGAGGTAGTTTTTTCTCAAATTGTGGTGGTGGGGGAAAGTGAGCCAAATGCTGTGGGGGAAAGTGAGCCACTGTCTCACTTTCCCCCACCATGAGGCACAAGTAAAGTTTAGTCTTAAACATATTTAACCTGGGGCAACCACACGGAAAGAGCACCTTCTCATCTTTCCCTGTAACCTTCAGGGCTGGAATGTAGAGTAGGCCTAGTTGTAGAGTATGACAGGCTGATGTCCAGTTGGGTCTTCTCCTGTGTTCTGAGTCCCAGGCTGTTCTCGCTGGTTCTGTTTTTCCTATGCTTTGACCCCCAGACACAAGCTGGCTCTAAGGGTCCTGTGTTCTGACCCCCAGACTGGTTCTATCTTTCATTTGAATCTTATTAAAATCTTTTGAATTATAATATGTTGCATTTGATTTTGTTCAGAGTTACTTTCAAGTGTTTAGAAAATTTACTTTGCTTTGCTTAATTGACCAAAACCCCTGTAGTGGAATAAGGAGCTATTATCATGGCCTCGATATCCCACGAAATTCTGATACTAGGAAGGAGACACCTCAGCAGGCAAGGGAGACGCGGAGAGCAGAAGATCAGGTCTTAACAGGCTTACTTTATTAAAGGTTGACATCAAGTTTACAAGCTAGTAGACAGCTTCTACTATATCAACACAGATGTTACTTATTCATTACAATCATTCAGATCTTACCAGAATTCACCTACTCTCAACCGTATGTACCGTTACCGCTATGACGGACACAACCTACCGTCATCTCACTGTCAGCCTGAAACCAAAACTAAACGCAACAGGAGGTTTTAAAATCATTTTATGGTTGGCTGTGTCCTGTTGTCATCTTTTGTCCTCTAACTGCATTCTCTTATCTCAAGGGCTTACTCTACTTCATTTGATGAATCATACTTTTTATCACCGCGACCCTGATGCCAAATGAGATAAATCTAAGCTGACTGATGTAGTAAGTTGTGTTTTAAACTTGTCTTTCAAGCAGGATCAACAATGGTGATTTCAAAGGATTTGAATGGGTTTCAATGGGACACAGTTTTGTGTCAAGGTGTGAGTAAATGCAGTAGGGGCGGTGTTTACAAAGGACACAGCCAACAGGACACAGCCAACCATAAAATGATTTTAAAACCTCCTGTTGTGTTTAGTTTTGGTTTCAGGCTGACAGTGAGATGACGGTAGGTTGTGTCCGTCATAGCAAGGCAAGGCAAGGCAAGTTTATTTATATAGCACAATTCAAACACAAGATTAGAATACACAATACACATTAGAAAACATTTAACGGTACAGTGAGATAACGGTAGGTCCTATCCGTCTGTCAGCCTGAAACCAAAACCAAACACAACAGGAGGTTTTAAAAGCATTTTATGTTTTATCACGGGATCCTGATGTACCATGACCTACACACTTTATAAAAGAAGACTGTTTGTTTTGCTATAGATAGTTGTGGTAGATAGTTGTGGTGCAGGTAGGCATCTGACACCACCACCCCCCCCCCCCCCTCCCTGGCAGGGCACTTATGCCCGCGGCTGTGAAATGTTCAAAGCAGGCAGAGAGATAGACACACATAGTAACATTAAAATATGTTTAAGACTAAACTTAACTTGTGCCTCATGGGTGGGGAAAGTGAGACAGTGCCTCACTTTCCCCCACAGCATTTGGCTCACTTTCCCCCACCACCACAATTTGAGAAAAAACGACCTCTCTTAGCATTTCAGGCTAATCTTTAGCTAATATCATCACATGGTTTTTATATGTTGGTAGTTCATCAACACGTATGATAGAAGTTTTTCTACGTGAACACATTTGCTTTGGCACCACAGTTGATTAAGTTGACAGCAAGAAAATTTACTTTTACATGCAAAATACCTATTTTGGTGAAAAAAACATGCTTACCACAGCACCATGAGGTCCTCTCTTTCAGGGACATGGGGAAATGAGAGGGGCTTGAAAACATATATCTCACATGACCAAAAATGTTTTCCGTTGCCTAGATACAGGGGGTGGCTACCCATTACCCCGTTCTCCCCTAATTGTTTAATTCTTCAGAGCTGTTAAACTCCTCTTGTTCCTCTAATAAATTAAGCAGTGATGAAGTAAAACTGATTTTTATTGAATATTAGTGTGTGATAAATACCAATAAACAAATTATTTAAAAAGTCTGTGCTCTTTGTGAATATGTTTGAGTTATGTCACCTGACAGGAATGAGTCCCAGACAGTTAAACATTGATCTCGTGTATCTCTGAGGCTCTTGTGATATTCGGCTTTGATCCGCTACTACTTTTTTTTAAGAGAACATGAAGGAAAATATTGATTGTTTTCCTAAATCCAAACTGACGCTACATGAGATAACAGAGGTGTCGTCCGAGATGCGTGGCTCAGGTGAAAAATAAGCGGTTTGATATTAAAGTGAAAAAATTAAACCAGTGGAGGCCAGGGGACACCTGATCTGTAAGGATCTGGAAGAATGACTGCAATGACTCGACAAACGTCCATCCGGGGCATTTTGCTAAAACATGAGGAAAGAAGAGATAATTCTAGCTAGGACTGTCACTTAAAGGTGCAGTGTGTAATATGACATCATCAAGAAAGTTCTACAAAGTCCTAGAATGCAACACTCCCTGGGTAACCCCAACCCTTTCGAATAATAACAGAAGCTACAGTGGCCTTCAAGGACAACAACAATTCTAAATGTTAAACAATGCACCTGATGACATTCCAACTATGACACTTTCAAGATGGCGGCACTAGGCCTTGGTCCAAAATATGCAGAAATATGGACATATATGAGACCCTTTCTAAGAAAAATAAATAATAATTCAGCTATTATGCACTAAATTAAACGTAAAAATAATATTATAATTACTTTCTACAAAATCTGCTAGGAAATAAAACCCAAAATTCTACACACTGCAGGTTTAAAAGTAATTATTTTCATAATTCAAAAATTATATTTTTCTATAGTTTTTTATATTTTTATAGTGAACAATAATGATATCAGTATGATTACATTTTATTTGAAAGAAAATAGCAATACAAACAATAAACAAACAAAAAAATAGACTGTTACATTTTAATTTGGAAATTCTAATAATGCTGCATTGCAATCGAGGACTGGGAACTCGGCTTTTATTTGATATTTTAATTATGACAAATATTTATACAATTCTTTATGAAGAACAAATTGCATAAATGTCATGGTTATTCGATACATTTGGCCAATGCATAATGGAATGAAGAGTTAAAACATATACGAGCCTGTTTTTAATCTGCTATGCATTTAGTTAAAAAGTGTGTAATTACATTTACAAGAGCTATAATTTGTACGTCTGAGGAAATTCAAAATGTATTCTCAGAACAAGACGAATTTCATGTACATAGATATTGATACATTTCTGAAGATGAGGATTAAAAACCAACCAGTGCTCACCCTTAAACTTCATGAGAGACTAGACTTTACATTTATTTTTAAGATTTTTGTTGGTAATAATCATTACAGCCTTTAAAGTTCAGAAAGTTTTGTTTGTAGCACTTTATATTTTATGAGTGAAAAAATTAAAGTGAAAGTGAAAACAGTGGAAGTTAATGAGAAGCTGTGGGACTTCTCTGAAATCATGAGGTTATGAGGGGTGTGTGTGTGTGTGTGTAGAGGGGTGGGACTGGTTATGTATTAATATACTGTGCACCTGTGCTTCAATCATATCATATCCTGTCCATGCTTGAGAAATTTTCAGCCTTCGTTTCTCAGCAGGACACAGTAAAGCTCTACGACCACTGGGCAGAGACTTACGAACAGGTAAGCGCACAGAAACTCCTTCTCTTTCAGGGCTGATGACCGAGAATGCAAGAAAACACCACAACATACAGTAAATATAAATAAATAATAAATATAGATATAGATATATGCATTGTATAAATATATAAAATATAAAAAATTCATCGTATATTAAGTTGTATGTATGTATATATAGATCGTAAATGGCAAATATAATATAGTATCGCCAATTGTACAGAGAGTATATGGATTAAGAGAAGCGAATATAATAAATATTTTTATTTTTTTCATTTAATGAATATTTTTATTTTTTATTTTTTTACTATGTTAAAGGGGTAGGATTGAATAAGTGTGTACTTTTTCCTGCTCCTTTTCAGGCATATCTCAGAAATACAGATCATTTGTTTTCTTTTTTCTTTTTTTTTGTGAAAACATAATTTTTGTTTATTGCATTTCCATGCTTTTCATTTTGTTTTGTATGTTTGATATGTCTGAAATAAATTGAATCAAATCAAATCAAATGCAAGTTAAATGGATTGTTCATTCTTTTTGAAGATTGTACAATCCATTTTATTTAATCCATTTTGAAGTGGGGTTGTATGAGGTTTAGAAAGTTGGAACCTGTACCAAGGAGCTGTGCTGAAAACAAATTCCACCAGCCTGGCTGTGTGGTCATTAAAGGTATCGTCATCATCATCATATCAGAGAATTGACTCTTTTACAAGTCACCAATTAAAATATCACTTGAGTAAAAGACTCAAAGATGAGGTAAAGATTAAACAGTGTAGAAGGAAATATTCACATCCTACTGAAGTAAAAGTACAAATACCAAACTGTTAAATTACTCTGTTACAAGTAAATGTTTTGCATTGAAATTTTAACAGGAGAAGCTGTATGAAACATTCTCTGCATATTTTCATTAAAAATTACACTAAAATAGGCAAAAGATAATACATTTGGGTCTGTTATGTTATCAATTAATAAAATGATGGTTTTTATATAATTAGGACTATGTAATGTTGTAAAGCACTTTACTTAAGTTAAGAAAAAATCCCACAAAAAAACTTGAAAGGTGAAGAGCTACAGAGCAGGAATACTTCTCCCAGGATGGACAGTGCAGAACAAGATATATCACAAAAGATCACAATCAATGACAATTATCACAAGCAGATAAGATGAGGATAGTGTGAATGTAGGTTGACTTCAGCTTGCTGCCAGATGAAGGGCCACACCGTCGCTCTTTCACGTAGAGATCATCTATCTATCCTTCCATCCATCCATCCATCCACTCATCCACCCATCCATCCATCCACCTACCCATCCATCCATCCACCCACCCATCCATCCATATCCATCCATCCATCCATCTATCTATCTATCTATCTATCTATCTATCTATCTATCTATCTATCTATCTATCTATCTATCTATCTATCTATCTATCTATCTATCTATCTATCTATCTATCTATCTATCTATCCATCCATCCATCCATCCATCCATCCATCCATCCATCCATCCATCCATCCATCCATCCATCCATCCATCTATTTTCAGGTTGAAGTGTTGTGTCATCATGTCTGAGGGCAGCAGAACCCTGGCGGATGTGACGAGCCTCATCCAGTCGTTTCGTCCCGTTGAAGGCTTCGATCCACCGCAGGCCATGAGACTCTACGATCGCTGGGCAGAGACGTACGAACAGGTCACTGCCTCCTGTCTGTCTGTCTGTCTTTCTGTCTGTCTGTCTGTCTGTCTTTCTGTCTGTCTGTCTGTCTGTCTGTCTGTCTGTCTGTCTATCGATCTATCATTCTCAGAAAATTAGAATATTACATAAAATCAATAAAAAAAGGATTTTAAATACAGAAATGTCGGCCCTCTAGAAAGTATAATCATGCATATGTACTAAGTACTTGGTTTGGGCCCCTTTTGCACAAATTATTGCCTAAATGCGGTGTGGCATGGATGCTATCAGTCTGTGGCACTGCTGAGGTGTTATGGAAGCCCAGGTTGCTTTGATAGTGGCCTTCAGCTCGTCTGTATTGTTGGGTCTGGTGTGTATCATCTTCCTCTTGACAATAGTCCATAGTTTCTCTATTGGGTTCAGGTCAGGAGAGTTGTCTGGCCAATCAACACAGTAAAACCATGGTCAGTCAACCAGTTACTTGTGGTTTTGGCACTGTGGACAGGTGTCAAGTATTGCTGGAAAAAGTAATTCCGCATCTCCATAAAGCTTGTCAACAGACAGAAGCATGAAGTGCTCTAAAATCTCCTGGTAGACAGCTGGTGGTGACTTTGGACTTGATAACACAGTGGACCAACACCATCAGATGACATGGTGCCTCAAATCATCACTGACTGTTGAAACTTGACAGTGGTCTTCAAGCCCCTTGGATTTTGTGCGCCTCCACTCTTCCTCTAGACTGTGGAACCTTGATTTCCAAATGAAACGCAACATTTAATTTGGATCAGTGATGATTTGAGGTATCATGTCATCTGCTGCTGTCAGTCCACTGTGTTATCAAGTCCAAAGTCACCACAGCCATCTACCAGAAGATTTTAGAGCACTTCATGCTTCTGTCTGTTGACAAGCTTTATGGTGATGACAATTTCCATTTCCAGCTAGACTTGGCACCTGCCCACAGTACCATAAACTACTGGTAACTGGTTGACTGACCATTACTGTGCATGAATGGCCAGACAACTCTCCTGACGAACTCCATAGAGAAACTATGGACTATTGTCAAGAGGAAGATGATACACACCAGACCCAACAATACAGACGAGCTGAAGGCCACATCAAAGCAACCTGGGCTTCCATAACACCTCAGAAGTGCCACAGGCTAATAGCATCCATGCCACGCCGCATTTAGGCAATAATTCATGCAAAAGGGGCCCAAACCAAGTACTTAGTACATATGCATGATTATACTTTCTAGAGGGCCAACATTTCTGTATTTAAAATCCTTTTTTTATTGATTTTATGTAATATTCTAATTTTCTGAGATTTTGAATTTGGGGTTTTTATAAACTGTAAGCCATAATAATCACAATTATAAAAAATAAAGGCTTGACATATCTCACTTTGCATGTAATGAGTCTGTATAAGATATTATTTTCACCTATAAAGTTGAATTACTGAAATAAATTAACTTTTGCACGATATTCTAATTTTTCGAGTTTTACCTGTTTATGAATACGTTCTTTCCAACAGGATCACATCATGATGAACTACAGAGCTCCACAGCTGGCCGCAGACTTCCTCTCTCAACACTTCTCTGGGAACCCTGAAGAAGCTCTGGTTCTGGACGTGGCCTGTGGGTCTGGATGGGTCGCTAAAGAGGTGAGACTGTTAGCTGTTAACTTAACTTGGAAGGTCTGTTTTCAAACTTCAACAGAAAAATAAGTTCTCCATGAGAAAGTCGACATGTTTACTGTGGGGGAAGAAAGTCTTTCCATCTTCCTCCTCTTTTCTGGGGTCGGGCCAAAACGTCCCTTTCCAGATCCACATAAACCAGCTCTGCCTCTGGGATCCTGAGGCGTTCCCAGAGTGGAGGTGTCATGTCTCCACCTAGTCCTGGGTCATGGTGGTGCCTGGAACACTGGGGAGCCTTCAGAACCATAGTAGCAATGAAGATTCAAATCAAATCAGTTTTATTTGCAAAGCCCAGTATCACAAATAGACATTTGCCTCAGTGGGCTTCACATTCCATACAGTATGACACCCTCTGCCCTTATCTATCTATCTATCTATCTATCTATCTATCTATCTATCTATCTATCTATCTATCTATCTATCTATCTATCTATCTATCTATCTATCTATCTATCTATCTATCTATCTATCTATCTGCCCTTACACCCTTAGCTCGGCTGAGAGAAAACTCCCAGTAAAAAACCCTTTACCGGGATTAAAAAAAATTGAGAAATCTCAGGGAGAGTGGACAGAGTAAGGGATCCCTCTCCCAGGACGGACATACTACAATAGATGTCATAAGTACAGAAAATCACGAAGGAGTCTAATCATTGACCAGATGTTTACATGGTAATACTACATTTAAAAAAGATTGACTGGTAGATCCAGAACTTTGCCCTCCAGCTTGAGGTGGTTGGGCCTTCTTACCAGATGCCCATACTACCTCTATTGGCTCCTTTCTAGCTGTTGCAGGATGGAGGCTGAAGAGGTTAAAACGTCCATGTTAATGCTTCTCTTCTTGTGTTTGTAGATGGCTGAACTGGGCTTCAAGCACTTTGAGGGAGTGGACGGCAGTCAAGGTATGCTGGATCTAGCTGCAAAGACCGGCCTCTACAAGGACCTCAGACTGGCCGTACTGGGACCAGAACCACTGCCTGCACAGCCCGGTACACTGCTCTCACACTTCATACTCTCTCTGATTCAATAAGAGGCTAAAAGATCAACCTCTGTGAATGTAGATGTTGATGAAGACAATCTTTCACAGTGTAAAGTAGGTTTCCGGAAACTGAACCTGAATCTTCTTTCTCTGTCTCCAGGTGTGTTTGATGTGGTGATCCTAGTCGGAGCTCTGTACGCTGGATTTGCCCCCGTCAGTGTTGTCAGGGAGCTCTGCAACGCCGCCAAACCAGGTAACCAGCTAGCAACCACATTTAGCAGCCTTTAGTAATGCTTTAGAGGCAGACACCATCTGAAGCATTATAGTCTGGGACTCATTGTGTCAAGGCCTCGCTTTAAAGTCACTTTGAGTAAAAAGTGACACATCTCACCCCACTCCTCAATATATATATATATATATATATATATATATATATATATATATATATATATATATATATATATATATATATATATATATACAGTGCTGTTTGAAAGTTTGTGAACCCCTTGAACCTTTTGGAATTGTATTTATTTTAACCATTATTAATTCATTTTTATCAATACCAGTATTTTTTATATGAAATAACAGATGTTTGTTTATCAGTTCAAAATTTTTCTTTTCCAGAAATCAATTGTTAAAACAGATAAAACTAATTATTTGACAACTGTTGTATGTGCAAAAGTTTGTGAACCCTGAGCTGCATTGCTTAAATCGAGCAGGTAAACACAGTCAGATGGGCCAAATTGAGTCATGAAATGGACCAATGTAGTGAGAGATCTTTAGGGAATAACTGGGCGGCACTAGATAAAACCTGGTCAGTTTAGGCTCACCAAAGTGAACCCATACAGGTCAGACATGCTAAAAGGGAAAAACATCTCAGAAGATCTCAGGAATAGAGTTGTGATGCTGCACATTTGTCTGGGGACAGCTATAAATTAATTAAAAAAAAGTTTGAGCTCCATCGGTCAACCGTGAGGCAAACCTTCTACAAATGGAGAGCTTTAAGAGTGACTGAACATCTGCCTAGAAGTGGACTCCCTTCAAAAATATCCATAAGCACCAGAAGAAAAGTTATTGTTCAGTTAAAAGCCAACCCAAACATTACATGTAGTGATCTAGTCCACTTCTAGGCAGATGTTCAGTCACTCTTAAAGCTCTCCATTTGTAGATGATTTGCCTCATGGTGGACCGATGGAGCTCAAACTTTTTTTTACATGAATTTATAGCTGTCCCCAGACAAATGTGCAACATCACAACTCTATTCCTAAGATCATCTTAGATTTCCTTTCCTCTTGGCATGTCTGACCTGATGGGTTCAGTTTGGTGAGCCTAAACTGACCTGGTTTTATCTTTGTTTTATCTAGTGGCGCCCAATTTCTTTCATAAAGATCTCTCATTACATTGGTCCATTTCATCAATCAGTTTGGCCCATCTGATTGTGTACCTTGCTCGATTTAAGCAATGCAGCTTAGGGTTCACAAACTTTTGCACATACAACAGTTGTCAAATAATTTGTTTTATCTATTTAACAATTGATTTCTGGAAAGGAAAAATGTTGAATTGACAAACATCTGTTATTTCATATAAAAAATACCGGTATTGATAAAAATGAATTAATAATGGTTAAAATAAATGAAATTCCAAAAGGCTCAAGGGGTTCATGAACTTTCACACAGCACTGTATATATTTTTTTTAATCAATATTAATTGAAAAGCACGGAGGGGATGCGTCCCCCGTAACAGTAAAAACAGTACAGGAGTCGAAACACTTAAATATCCCTCCTAGTTGTTAATATTCATCCCCAAATTATTTCAAACACCCCTACAGTGAACCGTACCATCTTAAACTTGTCGACGTTCGGCTGGCCTCTGCCTCTCGTTGCAGACGGCTGGTCAGCCTCTCGCAGTGCAGCAGGCAGTATAGTGGTCCCAATGTAAGTTGTTAGATAGTGAGCTTGTTAAGCCCAATACGATGCACTTTCTCACCTTCAAGGTGAATTAGATTGGGTCAAGTGTCTAAGGATGGATGCTAACATTATCTGGTTTCTAACTCTGTTGCCTAAAGTTTAGCTAACAAGCTTACGTTAGCTAGCTGCTGATAGCCATGGACCTATGTGCTTAGCTAGCTGCTGATAGCCCACCCTGTTTATTTCCAATGCATAGTAATACATAATAGTTAACACTGCTGCTGCATCATGAGTAGTGAGTCCTACAAAAAAACACTCCAAAAGGTGATACGTTTTCAATGTGCAGAAAGTTTTGAACAATACAGTAGAATAAATATTTGAATGCAATACAGAATGCCTCAGTGCCTTACTGATTTATATTCCATTAGATTTGCGTCACTGGGAGATAGTTGTCTTTTCCTTAACATGTCCACCATAAATAAATACAGAAGGCACAAATTATTGCATAAAAATTAAAAAGAATGCACAAAATGAAGTGTTTGAACCTCAAATTTTTGTGTCCCCTCCAATGTTGAAATGAAACCTAGCCCTTCATTTATTAATTAAAATGTGCACATTACTGGATGCAGACCAATACATGTAAACTGTAAAGACGCAACCTGGCCATTGAAAAGATTTTTTTTTTTTCCAGTTCTTTCCTTCGGCGGCCCTCGGTCAATGTTGGGTTGAATTGGCCCTCAGCTATTAAACGTTTGAGAACCCCTGCTCTAGGCCATCCTACCAACCAGTGGCATTTTCCTCCTAGTCCAGAAGTTTTAAAATACCCAAAGAGTAAAATGCTCTTGTGAGTAGTAGGTTTTGGGTATATATGTCACTCTTGCTTTTCTCTGATCTGCAAGAGTTCACCCTGCACTGTTGATTTCTACAACAAAAGCTTAAAGTATCTGCAGGGCTTCAGGGACTTTACTTTATAACGACTGATCACCCTGTGTGTTTTACGCAGGCGGTTTCATTTGCATGATGAGAGCCAATCACAGGGTGGAGCTAAACGCCAAATACACAGAGGATCTGAAGAGAGAGCTTCAGCTGATGGAGGAGGAGGGGCTGTGGACTCCAGTGGGAACCAAACAGGTCGACAGATACATGGAGTTTCCACATCTGGACACTAAGGGAGCAGAAGACCAAGAGGAGCTGGTCCTCAGTGGGACTGTCTATCTGTACAAGAAATCTATCCTGTAGAATCAATTCTTAATCATAATGTTATCAACTAATTTAGTTTTAAAGGTTATTTTTGGGCATTTTCAAGCTTTATTAGATTTTACAGAGTTGAAATGGGGAGACAGAGAGAGAGGGGGGGTGACAGTAGAGGTCCAGGGGTCGGATTTGAACCCGCGACCACTGCAACGAAGGCCAATGCCCCAAATTAACTCATTCATAACTGATGGTGGGTCTTACACAATGCAATGAAACACATGTTTGTGTATCATCTCTTAACATTAAAGTTTTCTTTACAAATAGAAAAAAATTTGGTTTCCTTTTTCATTGCTGTTGTTTGGTTCAATATAATCAAAGCCTCTGGAGTCCTCCAGGATAAAATACCCCTGAAGGATTTCTTTCTTCAGTCGGACAGCTGTCAGAGTATTTGAGGTATGGTGGTGTAAGAGGGGCTGGTGCAGTCATTGGTGTACAGACTGTGTTTTAATCTAACTGGTTCTATCTGTCATTTGAATGTTAATAATGGAATATTAATTATATGTTATATTTGATCAGTTACTTTCAAGTGTTTAGAAAAATGTTTTGCTTAATTGACCAAACCCCATGACTCTGTTACTAGTCCGACATTAGTTTTGGAATATTTGGTTTTCAAGATAGCTGTCCGGATTCTAACTGTTACAACATGTGTTGTTATGATAGTTTCAGAGTGGAAAAAGTAAGTGGATCAGTTTACCCCCTTGATTTCTCTGGTCCGTCTCAGTTTACCCCACAGCTGGGGTAAAGTGAGACACAAGACAATTTTTTTTTAAACAATCATATTTTCAATGCCCTTCGTCCTGAATAAATGCTGATAATGTCCATTGCTAGGAAGTATCCTGAATTAATGGGAAATGTGTACATTTTACTGATAAATCATTTTAGCTCGCTTAGAGGGGAGCAAATGTAAAGTGTCTCACATTACCCCGTTCTCCCCTACATATAGATAACAGCCATAACTTTAAGGAAAGCCACATTCATGAGTTAAAAGCATGTTTTTCTTAAGCTTGAATGCTTTTTAAAAATCTCATAGAGGACAGAGTTCTTGTCTGATGGAAGAGCGAGGTGTCGTCGGAGTATTTGAGGTATGGTGGTGTGAGAGGGGCTGGTGCAGTCATTGGTGTACAGGGTGTAGAGGAAAGGGCTCAGCACAGAACCCTGAGGGGCTTATGATGTAACAGAATGCTGGACTTACCCGAAAAACTCACTATTCCTGACAGTTAGTGAGGTTACCTGTCTAAACAGGTTTAACCATCCAATCAGCTTCCACCTCCTCACCTGTAGGCGGCCTACAGATAGCCATGTAGCCCCAGGGAGATGGGGGAGGCTACAATGAGGCAGTAAAGGGCCTACTAGCAGGTTAGGGTTGTGTGTGTGTTTTCTCATTTAAAAACCTGCTTTCACCCTCACAGCTTCTCTTGAGCCGGACACATCCACACACAGGTAAAACCTCACTCTCTCTTCAACACTATCAGGATTCATAGTTAGTCAACCATTTCCTACGTTTTTCATATTTTCTGTGACAAACTTAGAATTAGGAAATTTAGATCATATATCATTATTTATATATTTTCATACACACACACAGGGCCGTCCATAAGGGGTAGAAAGTGGGAAAGCTTTCTAGGGCCCAGCCACCAAGGGGGGCCCAGAGAGAGAATTTAAAAAAATAAAAATTTGCAGATGACCCAACATAGCCAACCTTTATTATGAACGCTATATTCGCAAGAGAACTTTCTATAATAAAAGAAAACATTTTATTCATTGTTACTTGGGTAAAATATATCACATTTTATATTGAAAAACTAAAAGTATCATGGGTCGTTTTTTCCCCTTCAAAACTGTTGCATGCAACAGGTCAACAAGACAAGCGTTAGCTAAGTATTGATGATGAGCAAGCTAACCTAGCAAGCTCAGTGATGCCAGGACCTGGACATAAATCAGTGTACCCCCGAAAAATTCCTTAATATCAGTATTTCTGCCAGCAGAAGTGGATTTTCAATTCAGAGATACTGTGATATTTCATCAAGTTTTGAGGTGTCTTTGTGAGGGTGTTCTGCAAATTATTCTGTATATTTTATCTATTATTTTCTAAGAAAATTTGAAAATTACATATTTAGCCTTTAAACCAAGGTGTCAGATGGTTGTTATACTGATGAGGAAAGCTTCTGGTAGCAGTGCTATCATGGTAAACAGCATTGGTGTGTCTAAAAGCTTACATTACAGTGAATGTTACAGTAAATGTGCCAAAAACCAGGTGCAGAGATCTTGCAAGGGCAAAAAAATTCCGCACGCGAGCATCATCGGTATCTCTGCCTACAATTATTTCCAGTAGCCCACCCTAATCTAACTGGCTAGAACCGGCCCTGTGGACAGGTATGTGTTTATGTAGGAATTAGCACATCATGCACATTGATACAAGTTCAGTATGAGTAAAGGGGGCCCAATGACTGGACCTTTTCAGGGGCCCAGTCATTTGTCTGGGCAGGCCTGCATACACATAGCATCTGTCATCTGTCTGTCTTGCCTCATGCCTCTGCAGGCTAGAAGTCGAGCCCTCAACATGTGTGACTGCAACAGAACCATGGAGGATGTGAAAACCCTGCTTCAGTCTACATGGATCAATAGAGAAGATCCACGAGACAAGAGGAAGCTCTACGATGCCTGGGCAGACACTTACGAACAGGTCGGTGCACAGAAACTCTTACCAGATATTTTTGGTGACCTAAACTGTTGAGGGTTTCTTTATGATTCTGTTCACTAAAACATGAGCAGCGATCAACTCTGACTACTTTTATTTACCTTCACACATATATTGCCTTACAAAATAAAGCAAAAGAGGCCAAAAACAAATGAGGGGGATGGGTCCGACGGGACATACCTGTCTGTTTGGTCCGTGCTGTTTGCATTCCTAGAATGTCTAAACATGTAAGCAACAGTTCCTGTGAAGCCGCCTGAGGCAAATGGCTGTTTGTGATATTGGGCTTTAGAAATACAAACTGATTTGATTAACTCTATAGTACATGTTTCAAACTCAATCTTTGATCTGGCACGCATGTCAATTAATGTACTAAAAAACCTAACGTGGTTTCCCTGTGTTTCCTGTTTTATCTTGGTATGTCTGTTTTGTTTTTCCCCATGTCCTGTCAAGTTTCCCTCCCGTATGATGACTGGTCCCTCCCTAATGCGGTAGGATGGCCTAGAGCAGGGGTGTCCAAACTATGGCCCGCGGGCCATCTGCGGCCCGCCGCCCGCTTTTTATTGGCCCGCGGCCGATTTAAAAAAATATATGGTAATATGGCCCTTTTAATTTTTAAATAATTTAAATGCATTCATTATATTACAGAGAAATCATGAGCCCCTCAGGGCTGCTCTACACCCTGTACACCAGTGACATACAAATTTAAGAAAAACATGCTTTTAACACATAAATGTGGCTGTTATCTGTATATTCGAGTCGTTTGTGTTAGGAAATATTCAGGAATTTTCAATACCAAGGCTTATTTGTAAATTCTGACCTGCGGGCAAACAGCGCTCCCTCTATGAAGGCTTTTCTGGTTCCCTGTGGAGGTTGGGGTCATTGAACCCGAGTGGGAGATGTTCAAAAGCTTCAATTGCTGAAGCTGCAACAGGGAGCTTTGGTCTCAAGGTCTTAGGTCCCTCAAGGGGCGGGAACCCCTCAAACACCTTGGGGGGCACAGGTGGCCAGGGACATCTATTGCAGCATGTCCGTCCTGGGAGAGGGATCCCTTACTCTGTCGACTCTCCCTGAGATTTCTCAATTTTTTAAATCCCGGTAAAGGGTTTTTTACTGGGAGTTTTTTCTCAGCCGAGCTAAGGGTGTAAGGGCAGGGTGTCATACTGTATGGAATGTAAAGCCCACTGAGACAAATGTCTATTTGTGATATTGGGCTATACAAATAAAACTGATTTGATTTGATTTGATTTGATTTGATTTGATTTGATTTGGAAGCTGTCCGACTGAAGAAAGAAATCCTTCAGGGGTATTTTATCCTGGAGGACTCCAGAGGCTTTGATTATATTGAGCCAAACAACAGCAATGAAAAAGGAAACCAAAATTTGTTCTATTTGTAAAGAAAACTTTAATGTTTAGAGATGATACACAAACATGTTTTGCTTTGCATTGTGTCAGACCCACCATCAGTTATGAATGAGTTGATTACATAATGAATACGAATTGATTCTACATGTTGGAGCCATTATGCTACTCCTTTGTTTGTTTTATTTGGTGACATGTAGTTTTGAGTGTGACTGGGTGGAGCTTTGGGCTCAACTGAAAGTATAAAAGGTAAGCACCGGGCACGGCCAGGTGTGTGTATTTTGGGTAAACCAAGCCGTTTTGTACCGTGTCAGCATGTCACCATATTTGTTTGCTCAGTACCAAATGATGGAAGTTACTGAACTATACCTTACCTGAATGAAACTGGAATATGTGCTACGGTGAGAATGCACCAGTTCAAATAAATGGGTCACAGCACTCAAAAGAGAAGGAGGTATCGGACATTTATTATTGGCACCACAGAACACGCGTACGACTGAGTTCTCCAACACCGCACCAAACAAGGCTAATGTAGAACCGGTTAACAGGCTCTACACTACACAATAGATTTCTTGTACAGATAGACAGTCCCGTCAATGAATAGGTCCTGGGGGTCTTCTGCTCCCTTCGTATCCAGATGTGGAAACTCCATGTATCTGTCGACCTGTTTGGTTCCCACTGGAGTCCACAGACCCTCCTCCTCCATCAGCTGAAGCTCTCTCTTCAGATCCTGCGTGTATTTGCCGTTTAGTTCCCCCCTGTGATTGGCTCTCATCATGCAAATGAAACCGCCTGCGTAAAACACACAGGGTGATCAGTTACAAGAAGTTATGAAGTCAGTCACTAACACTTGATATCCACAGTGCATTCTGTGTTTGTGGACATTGTGGGATTGTTTTGTGATCTATTGGTTGGCTGATTGATTTACACTGACGAGACAAGACTAAACTACGAGACACAGACACAAAGCCATCACACAGGGACTCAAAGCGTCCCCAGTAAAGCCCCTAGACCATACTGTAATGCTGCCTCTTCACTACAGCATCACTAACTTAATGCGGTTGTTTCTGTCCGGTGAGGTTAGATTGACGACTACATGAACCAATCAGGGACTGCCTTCCACTAAGGGACACACGTTAGGTCTGAAAGTGGGTACTGATTGGCCCGGCCATTTTTTGAACGGCTTTTCCCTACGGAGATTGTAGTAGTGCCAGATTGATATGTGTGAGAGCATCGAATGCGAAGGCTGGTCGATCTTTCCAGGTTAACACAACCCACCAAAAAGGGACTCAGAAAGTCCCCAAGCGATCCCCTGCACCAGACTGGAAGGTTGTTAGCTGGTTACCTGGTTGGGCGACGTTGCAGAGCTCCCTGACAACACTGACAGGTGCATGGCCGGTGTTCAGAGCTCCAAGCATGACCACCACATCAAACACACCTGAAAACAGAGGAGGAACATTTAGGTTCAGTTTCCGGAATAGATTTCACTTTCCCAATCAACAAAAGTCCACTGCCGATGGGCACAACCCTATTCCTTAGGGTTCCTACTTCAGCCCATGATCATCACAACATCTACATTCACAGAGGTTGATCTTTTAGCCTCTTATTGAATCAGAGAGAGTATGAAGTGTGAGAGCAGTGTACCGGGCTGTGCAGGCAGTGGTTCTGGTCCCAGTAAGGCCAGTCTGAGGTCCTTGTAGAGGCCGGTCTTTGCAGCTAGATCCAGCATACCTTGACTGCCGTCCACTCCCTCAAAGTTCTTGAAGCCCAGTTCAGCCATCTACAAACACAAGAATAAGAAAAACATGGACCTTTACACCTGGAAGTCACAATTTGACCAAACCCTGACCCTTGTTGACCAAAAAACATCTTTCTGTTGAAGTTTGAAAACAGACTTTCAAAGCTAACAGTTAAAGGGTGTGTGTGTGTGTGTGTGTGTGTGTGTGTGTGTGTGTGTGTGTGTGTGTGTACCTCTTTAGCGACCCATCCAGACCCACAGGCCACGTCCAGAACCAGAGCTTCTTCAGGGTTCCCAGAGAAGTGTTCAGAGAGGAAGTCTGCGGCCAGCTGTGGAGCTCTGTAGTTCATCATAGTGCAATCCTGTATTAAGTTAAGCTCCTTTATTAGTCCATTGAAATTCATCTTTTCTCATCTCCCCTCTCAAGTTCCCACACTCCGGAGGGGGTCCTTACACAGGGTCAGCCATAGTACAGCGCCCCTGGAGCAGTTTGGGGTTAAGTGTCTTGCTCAAGGACACAATGGTAGAGATGGTGGGCACCGTAGATGCAATACCAGCCACTACTAGTTTTACAACTAACTCCCTCCTGTCCGGTGCCGGTGATTGAACCAGCGACCTTGTGGTTACTGGGAAGAACCAGAGACCTCATGGTTACTGGGAGGAACCAGAGACCTCATGGTTACTGGGAGGAACCAGAGACCTCATGGTTACTGGAAGGAACCAGAGACCTTGTGGTTACTGGGAAGAACCAGAGACCTCATGGTTACTGGGAGGAACCAGAGACCTCATGGTTACTGGGAGGAGGAACCAGAGACCTCATGGTTAATGGTTGGCCACATTTCCTCTAGGCCTTCCTACCACCTGTTTTAAAGACAGCATTCATGTAGTTTCAGCAGTGTTAAGTGAGAACATAAACCTCAGGAGTTGGTGGAATGAAGTAAGCAAGGGATAATGTACAGCTCCTCTTCCCCTTGGTCAATCTTTATTACACGAGACTGACCCATTCGCTATACTAAGAGATTATTTTCTCAAGTTTTGTCAGGTCGTGCCCTGATAATATTATCAGTCCAGGACCGGAAGTCAAACACCACCATTGTTTTATTTTTTAAAGATATTTTTTTGGCATTTTTATGCTTTATTGTTGAGTTGAAATGGGGCAGAGAGGGGAGTGACATGCAGAGAACGACCTGAACTATAGTTTAGATTGTTGTTAGCTAGCTAACTAGTTGTTGGATGGTTGTAAGCCCTGATAATAGTAAGAAGAATTCCAGTTGGGGTTGGTTGTCACATTTTTTGGGGGGTTGGTTGTCATATGTTATCCAAAGGCTGCAGCCAGCAAAGGAACCCAATAACAAAAGAAAATTGTCAAGCTGTATCCTCACTGACACCCCAGAGAAGGAAAGAATAGAGCAGCAAAAGGCAGCTAGCAAGCAAAAGAGAAAAGGGATACAAAATCAAAACGACCCAGTGCATCCCAAACTAGACCTGCCCCAGTGCACTCCACTGGGAAAGAGTTCAGAGTTACTTTCAAGTGTTTAGAAAATTTACTTTGCTTTGCTTAATTGACCAAAACCCCTGTAGTGGAATAAGGAGCTATTATCATGGCCTCGATATCCCACGAAAGTCTGATACTAGGAAGGAGACACCTCAGCAGGCAAGGGAGACGCGGAGAGCAGAAGATCAGGTCTTAACAGGCTTACTTTATTAAAGGTTGACATCAAGTTTACAAGCTAGTAGACAGCTTCTACTATATCAACACAGATGTTACTTATGCATTACAATCATTCAGATCTGGGGAAGAAACAACTGAAGAGAAAGAGACCGGAGGAGGAATCGTCTTCAGATGAAGAGGACAGTTTGTGTTTGGTTTGTCTGGAAACGTTCTTCAACAGCCGTTCAGGGGAGGTAAGGGAGAAGTGTTGTATGTGCAGCCAGTGGGCACACAATCTCTGCTTAGTTAGAGTGAGCAGACCCTACATTTGCCATCACTGTAAATCAGATAGTGAATGTGTGTATCGTGGTTGAGTAGGCTATTATTGTTAGACCTATTATTTGTTTTGTTCTTTATGTTGATACAGTAGGTTGGTCTTAATATGGATTTCCTGTTTGTTTCTTGTGTTAAGATGCATAAAGTTATGTAGGCCTATTTGTCAACTTGACAATGCAATTAAACTTTCAAAGTTGGTTCCGCTTTCTTGGCTTCTTTTAAAGATTTTTCCCATTAAGATAACATTGTGACAAACAACCCCATAGTGTGTGACAACCGACCCCTTGATGGGGTTGGTTGTCACAATGTTTCAGGGTGTCTTTGATGATTAATTTCTTCTTTATTACAATAAGTTGGAAACTGTGAGGGGTACACATTTCAAGCCAACACCTTAAGCTTCAATTTAATGTAGGAATGACTATTGAAAGATGTTTTGGTGATGAGCAATTCTCACTAGAGTAAAAAGTGTGACTACTAACCCTGTTCTCCCCTACTATAGAGTTAATCAAATCAGTTTGTATTTCTAAAGCCCAATATCACAAACAGCCATTAGCCTCAGGCCGCTTCACAGGAACTGTTGCTTACATGTTTAGACATTCTAGGAATGCAAGAGGCACAAGAACATAATGTCAACCACACAAACCGGTTCAGGTTAAAGCATTTATTTTGTACAGGTCTTTAACGATCCATTTTCGGCATGTTTTTAAGAAGATCTCTTATAAATCAAACAATGAACAACATAAACACTTATCTAGCTTGTTTTTTGTTTTTTTTAAGATATATTGTTTTGGCATTTGTATGATTTTTATTGATAGTGTAGAGACAGAGTTGAAATGGGGCAGGGACGGGAGTGACATGCAGAGAATGACCGCGGGCTGGAATCGAACCCGGGTCCGCTGCTGGCCAAGGCCCATGAGGGGGGGGGGGGGGGCGCCCTACCAACTGAGCTAAGGGCGACCCTTTATCAAGCTTGTTGTTAAAAAATCAAATAAAAATAATTATACAAAACAAAAATTAAATTAGAAAGGTATGTCACCTCCAGTGATGCATCGGACCTATTTTTTCAGTAACGAGTAATCTAACGCGTTACTATCTCCAAACCAGTAATCAGATTAAAGTTACTTTTTCTGTCATTTTCCTTAGTGAAACATTTTACATAACTGCACAAATGACTGCGATTGCGATATAATGTAAATAAATGTGCACGCATGTGTCTCTAAACGCTCCAACTGCTCCAACCGCTTCTCTCGTCTTTTTGGTAGCGCCCCTCGTCTCTGACATGCAGTGTGTGTGTGCGTGT
>CM049401.1:36105071-36107571 GCA_026929865.2 Hyperoplus lanceolatus
ATGCACACATGCACACATGCACATGGGTGAAATGTGTGAAATGTGGACGGGGGTGGACACTAATAAGGGAAGTGACAGTTTTTTTGAAATGGTAATTTTGTGTGTGTGTGTGTGTGTGTGTGTGTGTGTGTGTGTGTGTGTGTGTGTGTGTGTGTGTGTGTGTGTGTGTGTGTGTGTGTGTGTGTGAGTGTGTGTGTGTGTGTGTGTGTGTGTGTGTGTGTGTGTGTGTGTGTGTGTGTGTTTTTAAATGGTAATTTTGGTCATTCGGCGGCACAGAGAAGGCTGACGAAATAAAATACAGTTCTCGGAAAAGAGAGAGGGAGAGAAAGGAGGAAGTTATGAGTTAGAAAAAATGACTGCAAGTTGCATTTCACAACCGGTCGAAGGCTCCGATCAAACGCTGAGATAGAGACAGTGTGTTGAACTAAGCATGGCAGCTTGGGACATGTGCAAGGTTCTCTGGGGATTCACATTGCTGCTTACAGGTAAGACAGTCACTGATGAAACTAGAAAATGCTGTTAGTGTGAATGCTGAAAATGCTGACGCTAAACTGCATAGCTGAGTATATGAAGATTTGAAAAAGTTTAAAAAGGTTTCATTAGTATAGAAGGAGTATGAAAAGTTGAATATATAGAAGTTTGAATATGATTTCTTGCTGAAATTATGAATAAGTTGAAAGACAAAACTGTGAAATAGTAATTGAATAGACTTGGAGCAAAACTACACTGATGGCTTGAATTTATATGAAGCAGCGAAAGGAGTATGAAAATGTGGAAAAGTAAGAAATAGTCTCAAAGGCCTACTTCACCGGTGGGAATATGAAGGTGTATTGAACTCTGAGATCCTATGTAGTATAAATATGCAAAAAAAAATGAAATTGGTTCATCCTAGCCTGAGAAAAGGCAGAAAGAGTGTTTTATGGTCTCACTGTCTAACCCTACATTTCTCTTACTGTGATGTCATCAATTTCATTTTTTTTTGCACATTTATACTACATCTCAGAATTCAATACACCTTCATATTCCCACCGGTGAAGTAGGGCTTTAAAGGGGCACTGTGTAACATTTTAAGTAAGTTATCAGCTAAAATCAATATCCTCATTCATAAATATGTCCTCATTGGTGTAAAATCACCTCTGCCAATAATCTGAATTATCCTCCTGAGCGGAGAATTACAAATATTAATATTACATTTTGTACATTGAGCAGGCAAGTCTTATGGAGGCATCCATGTTGGTTGGAATGTCATCAGGTGCATTGTTTAAAATGTAGAATTGTTCTTGTCCTTGAAGGCCACTGTAGCTTCTGTTATTATTCTAAAGGGGTGGGGTTACCCAGGGAGCGTTGCATTCTAGAACTTTGTAGAACTTTCTTGATGATGTCATATTACACACTGCACCTTTAAGTATAAAAAAAATTAAAAATAAAATTACCAACCACCCCTGTCTCAGATTAGACACAAAAGTAAGTACATTTCAAAAGTAGAACAGATGTAATCAGATATGTCAGCCTTTCCTGGACTATATAACAGTACTGAATTATATCTATCTATCTATCTATCTATCTATCTATCTATCTATCTATCTATCTATCTATCTATCTATCTATCTATCTATCTATCTATCTATCTGGTATAGCAGTACTGAAGGGACCTACATGACACCTCAGAGAAGTTTAAACAGATATGTCAGCCTTTCCTGGACTATATAACAGCACTGAAGGGACCTACATGACACCTCAGAGAAGTTTAAACATATATGTCAGCCTCTCCTGGACTATATAACAGCACTGAAGGGACCTACATGACACCTCAGAGAAGTTTAACCAGATATGTCAGCCTCTCCTGGACTATATAACAGCACTGAAGGGACCTACATGACACCTCAGAGAAGTTTAAACAGATATGTCAGCCTCTCCTGGACTATATAACAGTACTGAAGGGACCTACATGACACCTCAGAGAAGTTTAAACAGATATGTCAGCCTCTCCTGGACTATATAACAGTAGTGAAGGGACCTACATGACACCTCACAGAAGTTTAAACAGATATGTCAGCCTCTCCTGGACTATATAACAGCACTGAAGAGACCTACATGACACCTCAGAGAAGTTTAAACAGATATGTCAGCCTCTCCTGGACTATATAACAGCACTGAAGAGACCTACATGACACCTCAGAGAAGTTTAACCAGATATGTCAGCCTCTCCTGGACTATATAACAGCACTGAAGGGACCTACATGACACCTCAGAGAAGTTTAAACAGATATGTCAGCCTCTCCTGGACTATATAACAGTACTGAAGGGACCTACATGACACCTCAGAGAAGTTTAAACAGATATGTCAGCCTCTCCTGGACTATATAACAGTAGTGAAGGGACCTACATGACACCTCACAGAAGTTTAAACAGATATGTCAGCCTCTCCTGGACTATATAACAGCACTGAAGAGACCTACATGACACCTCAGAGAAGTTTAAACAGATATGTCAGCCTCTC
>CM049401.1:36110071-36112571 GCA_026929865.2 Hyperoplus lanceolatus
TGAGGCAAAAAGCCGCAGCGCGATGTTACAGTTCACTCTGCTGTAAGCCTTATGTCACGGCTTCGTTTCGTTCATTAACTTGCTGATCAATAAGTTTACTGATTTATCTAGTTTACTCAGTGAGAATTAGGCTATCGCTCAGACAATATAGTCAGGTCCGCGGGATTTCAAAAAGTGTAGTTTCCTTAAAGGGCAGCGCTCGCAGACCTCGCTCAGCCCTTAATCTCGCTTCGTAGTATTCCCCTCAGACAATGGACATAGCCTCAGGCTCTACTCTCTTCTTCGTATGATTGTTACCTACCTCAGATTGTGTTTGTGTTAATAATTATGTCAACACATCTTCTGGACTTTGTTGTTAACAGTACTGCAGTTATTGTCTCCTTGAGGGTTTTGCTGTTTTAAGTTGTAATTTAGAACCTGCCTGGTAGATTGTCCAGTTTTGCTTTCTTTGAATGAAATTTCATGTGAATTGTTTCCAGGTTTGGAAAATTATAAAAATGGAAAAACATTTGCACCTTAACCGTTTTAGTTTGAATAATTCTTCATTAAAAAGATCAAACAGCAACTTTTTCCTCTTGTTTTTGAGAATATACTGTAGGGGGAAAAGCTGCAGCTGGCTTCTAGTGTGGACTGAATGTTATTGAAATACTTTCTGTGGTTCTATGAATGTGGCAATTATTTAGAAAAATAATAGCCTGCAGCAACATATTGAAAAAAAAGAACTATGAACTAGTTCATTTTTTAACTGTGAACTTAGTTCAGAATTTTGAATTATGAACTATGAACTGAACTAGTTCATTTTAAAGTGAACTGAACTTTGAACTAGTTCACGTAGAAAAAGAACTTTCCCAACACTGTGGGCAAGACACTTCACCCACCTTGCCTGGTGTGAATGTGTTTGACTGCTGTGTGTTTGAGGTGGTGGTCTGAGGGGCCGTAGGCGCTGAATGGCAGCTACGCTTCCACCATCGGTATGACTGTGTGAATGAATGGAACCTGGCACCCTGTAAAGAGCTTTGAGTGCCTAGAAAAGAGATATGTAAATCCAATCAATTATTATTATTACAGGTATATAACTGTCAGGCAGTAGTACTAGTTCTAACAGGAGGTCGAAATATTTTGCCTTCCCAGTTGTCTTGAACGCAGTGTTGAGACACTAAATGTGTTTTGTTTCCTCTGATCAGGTGCTGTGGGTCAATCTGTGATCAAGCCAAAGACCATCTATCCTCCTCCTCCTGTCTGTGCAGTGAAGGGATCGACTGTCACCCTCCCCTGCACATTCACACCTCTAAAGAATATCGGTCAAGATGGAAGAGAAGTTCCAGCAGAGATTAACAGAGTCGTCTGGTGCCAGAATCATACAATATGTCAGGGCATCACCCCGTCTGTGTACGACAGTGATAATCCCAGCCAGAACCCTCGTTACAGTTACCTGGGAGACAAGAAGGGAATCTGCACTTTACAGATCACAGACGTGCAGAAGGAAGACAACGCAATGTTTTACTTCAGAATGGAATCTAGTGACAGTAGAGCACATTATACTGAACCAGGAGGAGTCAGAGTCAGAGTCGCTGGTGAGAGCATTGCATCATAATGACATCACAACACTGACAACTTCATCATGTAACAACATGTAAATGTATCAGATAACAGAACTCTGGTCAACGTCCGAATCATCTGTAGAGAACCACAACAATGATGCAACTTCTGTCCTGCTCTTACTTCATCACAATCAAAATAACTCATTCCTGTGTTAGCTTATGATAGCTAAAGCTAAACTGTTAAATTCTTAAGCAACATCAGTGGTATAATATGAAGAATGGAGATCTAAATAGTCTTTATTCATACTCATAATTACAGAATAAAATATGTTAATGTTAAAGGTGCTGTAAGCGGAATGGTTCTTTTAGCTAACTTCCTGTCAGTTACTGCAGTTAGCAGTCCCCTCCCTCGTCCCTACGTCACCACATTAATGCACTGCGGTCTTCAAGCAGCGAGTTATCTAGCATCATCTCAGATCCATAAGTGTGATAAAACATGATAAAAACCATCAAAACAGACATCGGGAAGGATTTTTACCTGCTCCGCCATTGTAGGCGCATAAACATTCACCCATCTGTTGCTCTGGCGTGCACCGGCAGTGAGACCATGGAGTGTATATACTATATATGAGTGAGACGAGTGTCGGTTTGTAGCATTCTCTCTTCTGATTGGATAAAAATTTTGGGATATTACATGAAGTTTAATTGCTTATTACATGCAGAGCAGCTGACTGAGAGATTGGCTTTATGAAACGCGCACATTATGTAGGTGATCACTGTATGAATAAAGATTTAACACTTAAGTAAGGGTTAATGCCCTTCGAGGTGTCCAGGTATCAGGGGTTAATGGACACCGTGGAGGCGAGAACTGTCCGACGCGCAGCGGAGGACAGTTGCCTTCACGAAGTCCATTAACCCCTGATACCTGGACACCTCGAAGGGCATTAACCCGCTTATAC
>CM049401.1:36117571-36122571 GCA_026929865.2 Hyperoplus lanceolatus
CACACAGTACAGACAGACAGACAGACAGACAGACAGACAGACAGGTAGTGGATCATGAGGAGATATTCACACAGTACAGACAGACAGACAGACAGACAGACAGACAGACAGGTAGTGGATCATGAGGAGATATTCACACAGTACAGACAGACAGACAGACAGACAGACAGGTAGTGGATCATGAGGAGATAATCACTCAGTACAGACAGACAGACAGACAGACAGACAGGTAGTGGATCATGAGGAGGCAGACAGACAGGTAGTGGATCATGAGGAGATATTCACTGATTTTGACAAAAAGTGATTTTGTCAACAAGCGTTCTCCAGAATCACTGACTCCACCTTTAACCCTCTGAGGTCTACGATTCTGAATGACATGTTTAGCCCTGCGTTCCAAGTCTCATCCTCTTTCTTTTATTTCTCCTAGCAGATAAGTGCCGCGATCTTTCAAGTTGTGATGCAGTAATGTCCATAGGCCTGGTTAACTAGTGCAATAGAGCAGTGTGCAATAAACTCAGGCACTTTTTCTCGCACTTTCCTCACACTTTAAATTGTCTGAATGTTTTTATGTCCTAGAATTACCGTGTGATGTTCTTGTTGTTTTAGCTCTGTCCAGTGTGTAGGCCAAGGTTCTACTGTGGTTCTACTGTGTTTTTACTGTGTCATATTGTTGCTGTCTACTGGTTAAGCAAAATGTAGCACAATGCCCAAGACAAATTTCCTTAACAGGACAATAAAGTTTACCCAGACCCCCTGACCCCCTGACCCCCTGACCCCCAGACTCCCTGACCCCCTGACCCCCTGACCCCCTGACCCCCAGACCCCCTGACCCCCTGACCCCCTGACCCCCTGACCCCCAGACCCCCTGACCCCCTGACCCCCTGACCCCCTGACCCCCTGACCCCCAGACTCCCTGACCCCCTGACCCCCTGACCCCCTGACCCCCTGACCTCTGTGATACAAGCGTGATAGTTGGCATGAGCATGAGTCTCCACGGGTCTCCAGATAAGAAAATTGTCCGAGCCAAAAATGTAAAATTAAAAATGTTTTTAATGAAAAAACCCATCAATACATTTTTTTTTTGGCATTTTCAAGCTTTATTAGACAGTACAGAGTTGAAATGGGGAGACAGAGAGAGAGAGAGAGAGAGAGAGAGAGAGAGAGAGAGACAGAGAGAGAGGGGGGGGGGGGGGGGGGGGGGGGGGGGGGAGGGGAGTTGAGGGGGGGAGGGGGGGGGGGAGACAGAGAGAGAGAGAGGGGGGATGACCTGCAGTAAAGGTCCACGGGTCGGATTCGAACCCGCGACCACTGCAACGAAGGCCGGAGCCAATATGGTACGCGCTCTATATCCACTACGCTACCGGAGCGCCCCATCAATACATTTCTATGATAAATTTGCAAACTCACAATTTTCAAAGGTCTTGGAAAATGTTCTTGTCCAGTGACCCCATGGAGACTCAAGCTCAGGCCAATGTCTCACACTTGTATCATCAACTGGAAGACTCTGATCAAAATAAGCACTTAGCCGCTCCACTATGCATACTACATACTGATCATAAACAGTATGTAGTTATCATGCAGTATGCTACAACTGGGACATACTTTAACTTATTTATTTCATCCTAACATGGCTCTTTAACACACACAGTCACTCACTCACTCACTCACACACTCATTCACTCTCTCTCACTCACACACTCACACACACTCACTTACTCACTCACTCACACCTCTTCCTCTCTCTCTCCTCCTCACACACTTCCTCTCTCTCCCTCACACACACACCACACTCCTTACTCACTCACTCACACACTCATTCACTCTCTCTCACCCCACACACACACCCTACCCACACCATCATCCTCACTCCCCCTCACTCACACACTCATTCACTCTCTCTCACTCACACACACACCCTCCCACTCACACACTCCCACACACACACTCCTACTCACTCACTCACACACTCATTCACTCTCTCTCTCCACACACTCACACACACACATACTCACTCACTCACTACACACTCATTCACTCTTCTCACTCACACACACACACACATACTCACTCACTCACACACTCATTCACTCTCTCACTCACACACACACTCACTTACTCACTCACTCACAAACTCATTCACTCTCTCTCACTCACTACACACACACACTCACTCACTCACTCACTCACACACTCATTCACTCTTTCTCACTCACACACACACACTCACTTACTCACTCACTCACACACTCATTCACTCTCTCTCACTCACACACACACACACACTCACTTACTCACTCACTCATACACTCATTCACTCTCTCTCACTCACACACACACACTCACTCACTCACTCACTCACACACTCATTCACTCTCTCTCACTCACTCACACACTCATTCACTCTCTCTCACTCACTCACACACTCATTCACTCTCTCTCTCTCACTCACACACACACTCACTCTCTCTCTCTCACTCACACACACACACACACTCACGCACGTGGTGGAATCACTGACTCCACCTTTAATGTGCAATGTGGACGGGGGTGGACACTAATAGGAGAAGTGACAGTTTTTTTTTAAATGGTAATTGTGTGTGTGTGTGTGTGTGTGTGTGTGTGTGTGTGTGTGTGTGTGTGTGTGTGTGTGTGTGTGTGTTTGTGCATGTGCTACAACAGGAAGGGGCGGGGCATGGACAGGAAGTTGGTCTAGTGGAGGAGGAAGTTAGTTATGCCGCCGTCCAATTCAAACACAAGAAGAAGAGGTAAGAACACTCACCCTGGTTGTGTTCCAAATCTCATACTTCCTACTATATAGTATGTAGAAAAAAGATTTAGGATGTCCCGATTCTTGTGGCCAGATTTAGGATGGTTAGAAGTACCCGGATGTCCTACTTCATCCGGCCAAGATTGTTAGTGTTGGAAACTGCATCCTATTTGGGCGATTCTGACCCACAATCCATCGGGACATCCTAAATCTTTTCATACCAAATTAAATAGTAAAAAGTATGCGATTCGGAAACCCCTTTGTTCGAATCTCCTCCTCTTCTTCTCTCTATTCTACATACTACATCCGACGATAAAAGAATCAGTAGATGCAGTATGCATACTATGAATGGTTACTCTCTTATTTCATCATAACATGGCGCCTTGATCTTGCCTCTTGCTTTTATATCCGTCTCATCCCCGTTTGTTTTCATATGGAGGCTTCGTCGATGTGACGTCACTTGAGGTTTGCACTGGATTGTGGGTCAGAATCACCCAAATAGGATGCAGTTTTCAACACTAACAATCTTGGCCGCATGAAGTAGGACATCCGGGTACTTCTAACCATCCTAAATCTGGCCACAAGAATCGGGACATCCTAAATCTGTTTTTTTACCAAACTATATAGTAGAAAGTATGCGATTCGGAACGCAAGGTAAGGAAAGAATGAATCTTTACCATTTCTGTCTGTTAGTGGAAGGCAGCCCCTGATTGGTTCATGTAGTCATCAATCTAGCCACCAGTCAGTCCGGACCCTCCCCACTGTCTGTCTGTTAGTGGAAGGCAGCCCCTGATTGGTTCATGTAGTCATCAATCTAGCCACCAGTCAGACCGGACCCTCCCCACTGTCTGTCTGTTAGTGGAAGGCAGCCCCTGATTGGTTCATGTAGTCATCAATCTAGCCACCAGTCAGACCGGACCCTCCCCACTGTCTGTCTGTTAGTGGAAGGCAGCCCCTGATTGGTTCATGTAGTCATCAATCTAGCCACCAGTCAGACCACCCTCCCCACTGTCTGTCTGTTAGTGGAAGGCAGCCCCTGATTGGTTCATGTAGTCATCAATCTAGCCTCCAGTCAGACCGGACCCTCCCCACTGTCTGTCTGTTAGTGGAAGGAAGCCCCTGATTGGTTCATGTAGTCATCAATCTAGCCTCCAGTCAGACCGGACCCTCCCCACTGTCTGTCTGTTAGTGGAAGGCAGCCCCTGATTGGTTCATGTAGTCATCAATCTAGCCTCCAGTCAGACCGGACCCTCCCCACTGTCTGTCTGTTAGTGGAAGGAAGCCCCTGATTGGTTCATGTAGTCATCAATCTAGCCTCCAGTCAGACCGGACCCTCCCCACATAAGACACTTACATAATTTTTATATTTTTTGGTCAACAGTAAACCAAGCCGAGTGGAGGAGGATGTCAGCTACGCCGCCGTGCAGTTTAAAAATAAGAACCAGGCCAGGTACACACACACACACACACACACACACACACACACACACACACACACACACACACACACACACACACACACACACACACACACACACACACACAAACACACACACACACACACACAAACACATGTTCTGTTAAATGCCAAGTAATTATCTTACAAAAATAAAAGCTCACTACGCTTTGTTTTCAGCCCGGAGGAGAAAGAGGCTGATGACGTCATCTACAGCTCAGTCGCCAAGACGCGATGAAGACAGGTCTTCAATCCCACAATGCATCAGGGTCACGGGCGCCACGGCAACATGCAGTTTGTTATGAACTGTTAAAAAACCTACTTCACCGGTGGGAATATGAAGGTGTAATGAACTCTGAGATCCTATGTAGTATAAAATGTGCAAAACATTTTAGAAATCGGTTCATCCTAGCCTGAGAAAAGGCAGAAAGAGTGTTTTATGGTCTCACTGTCTAACCCTACATTTTACCATGCGTGACATCACACATGGGAAAATGTAGGGTTAGGATTAACAGGACAGCTGGGCCAAGGGAAGACTGAGGGAAGAAAAACCTCATTCATTATATTATAATAGTGATTTTATAATGATAGAACGCTGGTTCTGTATTTAATAGCTGGCTTTCCATCATCTTACTTTTTATTTTTTGTAAGTTTTTTTTGGGTTAGGCTTTTTTTTTTTGCTTTAATTGACAGTGTGTAGAGACAGAGATGAAATGTGTCAGAGAGGGGAATGACATGCAGAGAACGACCCGGGCTGGATTCTAACCCGGGTCTGCT
>CM049401.1:36140071-36142571 GCA_026929865.2 Hyperoplus lanceolatus
GGCCACTCTACGATATGATAATCACACTAAGGGCCACTCTACGATATGATAATCACACTAAGGGCCTCTCTACGATATGATAATCACACTAAGGGCCACTCTACGATATGATAATCACACTAAGGGCCTCTCTACGATATGATAATCACACAAAGGCCCACTCTACGATATGATAATCACACTAAGGGCCACTCTACGATATGATAATCACACCAAGGGCCACTCTACGATATGATAATCACACCAAGGGTCTCTCTACGATATGATAATCACACTAAGGGCCACTCTACGATATGATAATCACACTAAGGGCCACTCTACGATATGATAATCACACTAAGGGCCTCTCTACGATATGATAATCACACTAAGGGCCACTCTACGATATGATAATCACACTAAGGGCCACTCTACGATATGATAATCACACTAAGGGCCACTCTACGATATGATAATCACACTAAGGGCCACTCTACGATATGATAATCACACAAAGGCCCACTCTACGATATGATAATCACACTAAGGGCCTCTCTACGATATGATAATCACACAAAGGCCCACTCTACGATATGATAATCACACTAAGGGCCACTCTACGATATGATAATCACACTAAGGGCCACTCTACGATATGATAATCACACTAAGGGCCACTCTACGATATGATAATCACACTAAGGGCCACTCTACGATATGATAATCACACTAAGGGCCTCTCTACGATATGATAATCACACTAAGGGCCTCTCTACGATATGATAATCACACTAAGGGCCACTCTACGATATGATAATCACACTAAGGGCCACTCTACGATATGATAATCACACTAAGGGCCACTCTACGATATGATAATCACACTAAGGGCCTCTCTACGATATGATAATCACACTAAGGGCCTCTCTACGATATGATAATCACACTAAGGGCCTCTCTACGATATGATAATCACACTAAGGGCCTCTCTACGATATGATAATCACACTAAGGGCCACTCTACGATATGATAATCACACTAAGGGCCACTCTACGATATGATAATCACACTAAGGGCCACTCTACGATATGATAATCACACTAAGGGCCACTCTACGATATGATAATCACACTAAGGGCCACTCTACGATATGATAATCACACTAAGGGCCACTCTACGATATGATAATCACACTAAGGGCCACTCTACGATATGATAATCACACTAAGGGCCACTCTACGATATGATAATCACACTAAGGGCCACTCTACGATATGATAATCACACTAAGGGCCACTCTACGATATGATAATCACACTAAGGGACACTCTACGATATGATAATCACACTAAGGGCCACTCTACGATATGATAATCACACTAAGGGCCACTCTACGATATGATAATCACACTAAGGGCCACTCTACGATATGATAATCACACTAAGGGCCACTCTACGATATGATAATCACACTAAGGGCCACTCTACGATATGATAATCACACAAAGGCCCACTCTACGATATGATAATCACACTAAGGGCCTCTCTACGATATGATAATCACACTAAGGGCCACTCTACGATATGATAATCACACTAAGGGCCACTCTACGATATGATAATCACACTAAGGGCCACTCTACGATATGATAATCACACTAAGGGCCACTCTACGATATGATAATCACACTAAGGGCCTCTCTACGATATGATAATCACACAAAGGGCCAGACATGTAGTTTACCGACATGCCTTCTTTTTAATCCCAACAGTAAAAACAACATACCTATGAATATATTGTAAACCAACCTGCGCACAGGGCAAATTGTCTAGGTTTTGTTTCAACATTTGGGGGTACAAATTATAGGTGGGGGGTTTGGGTGCACCCCCCAGAACTTTTTGAACTTGACACTTAATTTCCTGCATTCTGGTGAATAAAAATCAACCGATCTGTGCCTTTTCTAGAATCAATTTAGTGGAAATTAGTTTTTTTTTTCTGTGAAGGAGAACATTCAGGTTCATTGAGAAAGCTGTTGTGGAATATAATTTATATAATTTAGATAGTTTTGGTAATGAAAAAAGCCACCACTGGAAACAAAGGGGAGCAGCTAGCTAACGTTAGCTACATAACACAGAACCAGATAATGTTTGCGTTCATCTAGCCACATAGATCGGCCTATTTAAAGCTGCAGTGTGTAGAATTTTGGGTTTTATTTCCTAGCAGATTTTGTAGAAAGTAATTATAATATCCATAAGTATATTTAATTTGGTGCATAATAGCTGAAAAAAAAAGTTTTGAATTATTTATTTTTCCCTTTAGAAAGGGTCTCATATATGTCCATGTTTCTGCATATTTTGGACCAAGGCCTAGTGCCGCCATCTTGAAAGTGTCATAGTTGGAATGTCATCAGGTGCATTGTTTAAAATTTAGAATTGTTCTTGTCCTTGAAGGCCACTGTAGCTTCTGTTATTATTCTAAAGGGGTTGGGGTTACCCAGGGAGCGTTCTGGGTAGAACTTT
>CM049401.1:36162571-36167571 GCA_026929865.2 Hyperoplus lanceolatus
TGAGACACACTGAGACACACTGAGACACACTGAGACACACACAGACACACACAGCTTACACTTTTACTGACTGTAACGTTCAGCTTCAAGTTTTGAGTAAGATTAATGGACTGCAATGGGACCCCAGGGAACCCCCCCCCCCACACACACACACACACACACACACACACACACACACACACACACACACACACACACTACTGCGTCAATATTGTGCCACAATAAAGTGTGGAAGTAAAGATCCTCTTTGTAACATTTAGGAGACAGATATACAGTATATACATATACCATTATATATATATATATATATATATATATATATATATATATATATATATATATATATATATATATATATATATATATATATATACTGTGTATATACTGTGTATATTGCATATGAGTGTGTATTGCAATGTAACTTGGAAAATTAGACTCTCTCCCGACTTTCTCAGTTGCCTAAACACACTTATGTGACATAAACGGCATGTCACTAGTTGCTTGCTAAGACATTGGATGCGAATCCGAATCGCATACTTTCTACTATATAGTATGTAGAAAAAAGATTTAGGATGTCCCGATTCTTGTGGCCAGATTTAGGATGGTTAGAAGTACCCGGATGTCCTACTTCATGCGGCCAAGATTGTTAGTGTTGTTAGTATCCTATTTGGGCGATTCTGACCCACAATCCGGTGCGCACCTGAAGTGACGTCACATCAACGAAGCCTCCATATGAAAACAAACGGGGACGCGACGGATATAAAAGCAAGAGGCAAGATAAAGGAGCCATGTTATGATGAAATAAGAGAGTAAAGTATGTCCCAATAGTATGCCTACTGCATCCTAACTAGATTATTTTTATCGTCGGATGTAGTATGTAGAATAGAGAAAAGAAAGAGGAGGAGATTCAGAACGCAGCCATCATATCCATTCATTTACTCACCATCCCCTTCTGTTAATGTGAAGAGTGCACACACTACTATACAACTTTTTTTTTTTTTTTTTAACCTTTATTTCTACAGGTAAATCCCATTGAGACCGAAGACTCTTTTTCAAGGGAGACCTGTTTTCCTTTCCCACGTTACCATTCACACACACATTCATACACCGATAGCAGCAGGCTAACTATCGACATTCACACGAGGCAAGGTGGGTGAAGTGTCTTGCCCAAGGACACAACAACTATGACACAGGTGGCAGGGCGGGGATCGAACCTCCAACCCTTTGATCATCAGCCGACCCGCTCTACCACCTGAGCCACAGTCGCCCCAAAAAACTAAACTTCCATTTTAGCTCACAACCTGACACAAATCCCCTGCAGTTACATACAGTATGTCACACATGAGCTAATCAGATGGTATCTTGCAACATCCGCACATCTCATATATTTAAAAGTTCCTCGTAGCACACACACACACACACACACACACACACACACACACACACACACACACACATAGAAACACTCTGACACACACACACACACACACACACTGACACACACACACACACACACACACACACACACACACATAGAAACACACTGACACACACGCACAGAGAAACACACTGACACACACTCACACACAGACACACACACATAGAAACACACTGACACACACTCACACACAGACACACACACATAGAAACACACTGACACACACGCACAGAGAAACACACTGACACACACTCACACACTGACACATAGCTTACACTTTTACTGACTGTAACGCACCTTTAATTACAGGTTTTCTAACTGTTTTATTTTACATTAACTTTTACTACAGACGGTGAGAGTTATCAGAGAGGCTTTTGCCCTCAGGTAAAACCAAAACTCACCTGTACAGACACACACTGGTGACATCATATGGGGTGGAAGGAACCAGACAAACTCTTAACCCATTTCACGCTGAATGCCTGTGATTATTTTAACCATTTAAAGCCCTAACACACATCAACATGTCCAAACAGGGATTTTGACATTATGTAAAGTCTCTACGAGGAACTTTTAAATATTTCTGAAACAGTCTCACTTTTCCTCTGATGATCATAAATTACATGTAACAGCAAACCAGACCATCAGTGCAAAGAATGCTATTTTTACATAGTTTTTCTTAATGCCTTTGTCATGGGTATACGCTCACCCAGGAACAACAGCTGGCGTGGTAAAAACACTACCGCTTTAGTCCAAAGGGGGGCGCTAGAATGAACACACACTGAAAGTTCCTCGGAGCAGCTTTAATGTGAACGGGCCGTTTGGTGCTGGGACCCTCTGAATGGACAGAGAGCCGCTCCTAAACTTTGACCTTTGACCTAGTAACAACGACAGAGGCTGTAGCTGTGTCTGAAATCGCGCACTTCTGTACTTACACTTACTTTTTTGAGTGCACTTTGCGCAAAACCGGAGAGTGTGCCAAAATGCAGTGCACTGTAAATTCCTCGGTCGTGCACTCAAAACGGTCTAAAACTTGAGTGTGGAGCGATGGACACTTTCCACACTCAACGGCCGCCATCTTGCCTACGTAGCGGAGAGGGGCAGGACATTAAAATCAAAATAGACGAGCTTGAAGCAACCGTGGAGACGGACGCGCTCTACAAAAGTTAAAATACACATTGTTTTTGTTTTTCCGCGATTTATGTTCTTGTTTTGGCTATCGGTAACACAAGCAGAAAAAAATACCACCGAAGAAGAACCGTCAAAATGCAAAGTCATTTCCGGTAGGTGCGCGACGGCAGTTGGGACAGTGCACTGTAGAAATGAGAGCACTGCGTCTATAAGTGAGTGTACTGCAGGGATAATATAGTGCACTCAATGTAAGTGCACTTACGTAAGTGTGCGATTTCAGACACAGCGTGTGTTCTAAAAGCCCTACTAACGTCCTACTCATACTAACGTCCTACTCATACTAAAAGCCCTACTAACGTCCTACTCATACTAACGTCCTACTCATACTAAAGCCCTACTAACGTCCTACTCATACTAACGTCTTACTCATACTAAAGCCCTACTAACGTCCTACTCATACTAACGTCCTACTCATACTAAAAGCCCTACTAACGTCCTACTCATACTAACGTCCTACTCATACTAAAGCCCAACTAACGTCCTACTCATACTAACGTCCTACTCATACTAAAAGCCCTACTAACGTCCTACTCATACTAAAGTCCTACTCATACTAAAGCCCTACTAACGTCCTACTCATACTAAAGCCCTACTAACGTCCTACTCATACTAAAAGCCCTACTAACGTCCTGCTCATACTAAAAGCCCTACTAACGTCCTACTCATACTAAAGTCCTACTAACGTCCTACTCATACTAAAAGCCCTACTAACGTCCTACTCATACTAAAAGCCCTACTAACGTCCTACTCATACTAAAAGCCCTACTAACGTCCTACTCATACTAAAAGCCCTACTAACGTCCTACTCATACTAAAATCCCTACTAACATCCTACTCATATTAAAGCCCTACTAACGTCCTACTCATACTAAAAGCCCTACTAACGTCCTACTCATACTAAAGCCCTACTAACATCCTACTCATATTAAAGCCCTACTAACGTCCTACTCATACTAAAAGCCCTACTAACGTCCTACTCATACTAAAAGCCCCACTAACGTCCTACTCATACTAAAGCCCTACTAACGTCCTACTCATACTAAAAGCCCTACTAACGTCCTACTCATACTAAAAGCCCTACTAACGTCCTACTCATACTAAAAGCCCTACTAACGTCCTACTCATACTAAAAGCCCTACTAACGTCCTACTCATACTAAAGCCCTACTAACGTCCTACTCATACTAAAGCCCTACTAACGTCCTACTCATACTAAAGTCCTACTAACGTCCTACTCATACTAAAAGCCCTACTAACGTCCTACTCATACTAAAAGCCCTACTAACGTCCTACTCATACTAAAAGCCCTACTAACGTCCTACTCATACTAAAAGCCCTACTAACGTCCTACTCATACTAAAATCCCTACTAACATCCTACTCATATTAAAGCCCTACTAACGTCCTACTCATACTAAAAGCCCTACTAACGTCCTACTCATACTAAAGCCCTACTAACATCCTACTCATATTAAAGCCCTACTAACGTCCTACTCATACTAAAAGCCCTACTAACGTCCTACTCATACTAAAAGCCCCACTAACGTCCTACTCATACTAAAGCCCTACTAACGTCCTACTCATACTAAAAGCCCTACTAACGTCCTACTCATACTAAAAGCCCCACTAACGTCCTACTCATACTAAAGCCCTACTAACGTCCTACTCATACTAAAAGCCCCACTAACGTCCTACTCATACTAAAGCCCTACTAACGTCCTACTCATACTAAAAGCCCTACTAACGTCCTACTCATACTAAAAGCCCCACTAACGTCCTACTCATACTAAAGCCCTACTAACGTCCTACTCATACTAAAAGCCCCACTAACGTCCTACTCATACTAAAGTCCTACTAACGTCCTACTCATACTAAAAGCCCTACTAACGTCCTACTCATACTAAAGCCCTACTAACGTCCTACTCATACTAAAAGCCCTACTAACGTCCTACTCATACTAAAGCCCTACTAACGTCCTACTCATACTTATTTTGACGTCAGTTTGAGTATGTTATGGCTGTGTACGCGAGTTTGTGTAGGCGAGAAATGCCCGGATGAATACTTAATTCCGGGAAGATTTGGTGTATGTTTTGCTACTCAGCCGCCCCGCAGAGCATTGTGTCTACTGCTGTAAACAACAACAACAGTGAAACAGTAACTTTTTCAGGAAGCTTTCTAACTTCAGACAGTGTTCCAGGGATCTACATTTTCCTGTGAGGAAAGTTTGTTCATTCAGTTATGGGAATATACCTTAGACAATTGTTTTACTTCTCTGACACACCAAGAATTTCACAGTGCACCTTTAAAATTCCAAGAATTATCAGTCTCATTTCTAAGTAAATGATTGTACATTTAATGTCAATAGTAAAGTAAATA
>CM049401.1:36190071-36207571 GCA_026929865.2 Hyperoplus lanceolatus
CTTATTTATTTATTCTTTATTTCTTAAATGGTTTTTTGGAGCGGTGTGTTTATTAGATACAATTTTTTATTTATTGATTTTTTTTACTTTACCAGCCCCCCTCCAACCAGCCCCCTCTCTAACCAGCCCCCCCTCTAACCAGCCCCCTCTCTAACCAGCCCCCTCTCTAACCAGCCCCCTCTCTAACCAGCCCCCTCTCTAACCAGCCCCCTCTCTAACCAGCCCCCTCTCTAACCAGCCCCCTCTCTCTAACCAGCCCCCCCTAACCAGCCCCTCTCTAACCAGCCCCCTCTCTAACCAGCCCCCTCTCTAACCAGCCCCCTCTCTAACCAGCCCCCTCTCTAACCAGCCCCCTCTCTAACCAGCCCCTCTCTAACCAGCCCCCCTCTAACCAGCCCCCTCTAACCAGCCCCCTCTCTAACCAGCCCCCTCTCTAACCAGCCCCCTCTCTAACCAGCCCCCTCTCTAACCAGCCCCCTCTCTAACCAGCCCCCCCTAACCAGCCCCCTCTCTAACCAGCCCCCTCTCTAACCAGCCCCCCCCTAACCAGCCCCCTCTCTAACCAGCCCCCTCTCTAACCAGCCCCCTCTCTAACCAGCCCCCTCTCTAACCAGCCCCCTCTCTAACCAGCCCCCCTCTAACCAGCCCCCTCTCTAACCAGCCCCCTCTCTAACCAGCCCCCTCTCTAACCAGCCCCCTCTCTAACCAGCCCCCTCTCTAACCAGCCCCCTCTCTAACCAGCCCCCCTCTAACCAGCCCCCTCTCTAACCAGCCCCCTCTCTAACCAGCCCCTCTCTAACCAGCCCCCTCTCTAACCAGCCCCCTCTCTAACCAGCCCCCCCTAACCAGCCCCCTCTAACCAGCCCCCTCTCTAACCAGCCCCCTCTCTAACCAGCCCCCTCTCTAACCAGCCCCCTCTCTAACCAGCCCCTCTAACCAGCCCCCTCTAACCAGCCCCCTCTCTAACCAGCCCCCTCTCTAACCACCCCTCTCTAACCAGCCCCCTCTCTAACCAGCCCCCTCTCTAACCAGCCCCCTCTCTAACCAGCCCCCTCTCTAACCAGCCCCCTCTCTAACCAGCCCCCTCTCTAACCAGCCCCTCTCTAACCAGCCCCCTCTCTAACCAGCCCCCTCTCTAACCAGCCCCCTCTCTAACCAGCCCCCCTCTCTAACCAGCCCCCTCTCTAACCAGCCCCCTCTCTAACCACCCCCTCTCTAACCAGCCCCCCCTAACCAGCCCCTCTAACCAGCCCCCTCTCTAACCAGCCCCCTCTCTAACCAGCCCCCTCTCTAACCAGCCCCCTCTCTAACCAGCCCCCTCTCTAACCAGCCCCCTCTCTAACCAGCCCCCTCTCTAACCAGCCCCCTAACCAGCCCCCTCTCTAACCAGCCCCCTCTCTAACCAGCCCCCTCTCTAACCAGCCCCCTCTCTAACCAGCCCCCTCTCTAACCAGCCCCCTCTCTAACCAGCCCCCTCTCTAACCAGCCCCTCTAACCAGCCCCCCTCTAACCAGCCCCAACCAGCCCCCTCTCTAACCAGCCCCCCTCTCTAACCAGCCCCCTCTCTAACCAGCCCCCTCTCTAACCAGCCCCCTCTCTAACCAGCCCCCTCTCTAACCAGCCCCCTCTCTAACCAGCCCCCTCTCTAACCAGCCCCCTCTCTAACCAGCCCCCTCTCTAACCAGCCCCCTCTCTAACCAGCCCCCTCTCTAACCAGCCCCCTCTCTAACCAGCCCCCTCTCTAACCAGCCCCCCCCCCCTAACCAGCCCCTCTCTAACCAGCCCCCTCTCTAACCAGCCCCCTCTCTAACCAGCCCCCTCTCTAACCAGCCCCCTCTCTAACCAGCCCCCTCTAACCAGCCCCCTCTCTAACCAGCCCCCTCTCTAACCAGCCCCCCTCTAACCAGCCCCCTCTCTAACCAGCCCCCTCTCTAACCAGCCCCCTCTCTAACCAGCCCCCTCTCTAACCAGCCCCCTCTCTAACCAGCCCCCTCTCTAACCAGCCCCCTCTCTAACCAGCCCCCCCCCTAACCAGCCCCCCCCTAACCAGCCCCCTCTCTAACCAGCCCCCTCTCTAACCAGCCCCCCTAACCAGCCCCCTCTCTAACCAGCCCCCTCTCTAACCAGCCCCCTCTCTAACCAGCCCCCTCTAACCAGCCCCCTCTCTAACCAGCCCCCTCTCTAACCAGCCCCCCTCTCTAACCAGCCCCCTCTCTAACCAGCCCCCTCTCTAACCAGCCCCCTCTCTAACCAGCCCCCTCTCTAACCAGCCCCCTCTCTAACCAGCCCCCTCTCTAACCAGCCCCCTCTCTAACCAGCCCCCCCTCTCTAACCAGCCCCCCTCTAACCAGCCCCCTCTCTAACCAGCCCCCCTCTAACCAGCCCCCTCTCTAACCAGCCCCCCTCTAACCAGCCCCCTCTCTAACCAGCCCCCTCTCTAACCCCCCTCTCTAACCAGCCCCCTCTCTAACCAGCCCCCTCTCTAACCAGCCCCCTCTCTAACCAGCCCCCCCTCTCTAACCAGCCCCCCCCTAACCAGCCCCTAACCAGCCCCCCTCTCTAACCAGCCCCCCCCTAACCAGCCCCCTCTCTAACCAGCCCCTCTCTAACCAGCCCCCCTCTAACCAGCCCCCTCTCTAACCAGCCCCCCTCTAACCAGCCCCCTCTCTAACCAGCCCCCCTCTCTAACCAGCCCCCTCTCTAACCAGCCCCCTCTCTAACCAGCCCCCTCTCTAACCAGCCCCCTCTCTAACCAGCCCCTCTCTAACCACCCCCCCTAACCAGCCCCCTCTCTAACCAGCCCCCTCTCTAACCAGCCCCCCTCTCTAACCAGCCCCCTCTCTAACCAGCCCCCTCTCTAACCAGCCCCTCTCTAACCAGCCCCCCCTCTCTAACCAGCCCCCTCTCTAACCAGCCCCCTCTCTAACCAGCCCCCTCTCTAACCAGCCCCCCTCTAACCAGCCCCCTCTCTAACCAGCCCCCTCTCTAACCAGCCCCCTCTCTAACCAGCCCCCCTCTCTAACCAGCCCCCTCTCTAACCAGCCCCCTCTCTAACCAGCCCCCTCTCTAACCAGCCCCCTCTCTAACCAGCCCCCCTCTCTAACCAGCCCCTCTCTAACCAGCCCCCTCTCTAACCAGCCCCCCTCTCTAACCAGCCCCCTCTAACCAGCCCCCTCTCTAACCAGCCCCCTCTCTAACCAGCCCCCTCTCTAACCAGCCCCCTCTCTAACCAGCCCCCTCTCTAACCAGCCCCTCTCTAACCAGCCCCCTCTCTAACCAGCCCCCTCTCTAACCAGCCCCCTCTCTAACCAGCCCCCCTCTAACCAGCCCCCTCTCTAACCACCCCCCTCTCTAACCAGCCCCCTCTCTAACCCCTAACCAGCCCCTCTCTAACCAGCCCCCTCTCTAACCAGCCCCCCTCTAACCAGCCCCCTCTCTAACCAGCCCCCCTAACCAGCCCCCTCTCTAACCAGCCCCTCTCTAACCAGCCCCCTCTCTAACCAGCCCCCTCTAACCAGCCCCCTCTCTAACCAGCCCCCTCTCTAACCAGCCCCCCTCTCTAACCAGCCCCCTCTCTAACCAGCCCCCTCTCTAACCAGCCCCCTCTAACCAGCCCCCTCTCTAACCAGCCCCCTCTCTAACCAGCCCCCTCTCTAACCAGCCCCCTCTCTAACCAGCCCCCTCTCTAACCCCCTCTCTAACCAGCCCCCTCTCTAACCAGCCCCTCCTCTAACCAGCCCCCTCTCTAACCAGCCCCCCCTCTCTAACCAGCCCCCTCTCTAACCAGCCCCCTCTCTAACCAGCCCCCTCTACCCACCAGCCCCCTCTCTAACCAGCCCCCTCTCTAACCAGCCCCCTCTCTAACCAGCCCCCTCTAACCAGCCCCCCTCTCTAACCAGCCCCCCTCTAACCAGCCCCCTCTCTAACCAGCCCCCTCTCTAACCAGCCCCCTCTCTAACCAGCCCCCCTCTCTAACCAGCCCCCCCTCTAACCAGCCCCCCCTCTAACCAGCCCCCTCTCTAACCAGCCCCCCTCTCTAACCAGCCCCCCCTCTAACCAGCCCCTCTCTAACCAGCCCCCTCTCTAACCAGCCCCCTCTCTAACCAGCCCCCTCTCTAACCAGCCCCCTCTCTAACCAGCCCCCTCTCTAACCAGCCCCCCTCTCTAACCAGCCCCCTCTCTAACCAGCCCCCTCTCTAACCAGCCCCCCTCTAACCAGCCCCCTCTCTAACCAGCCCCCTCTCTAACCAGCCCCCTCTCTAACCAGCCCCCTCTCTAACCAGCCCCCTCTCTAACCAGCCCCCTCCCTAACCAGCCCCCTCTCTAACCAGCCCCCTCTCTAACCAGCCCCCTCTCTAACCAGCCCCCTCTCTAACCAGCCCCCTCTCTAACCAGCCCCCCTAACCAGCCCCCTCTCTAACCAGCCCCCTCTCTAACCAGCCCCCTCTCTAACCAGCCCCCTCTCTAACCAGCCCCCCTCTCTAACCAGCCCCCCTCTAACCAGCCCCCTCTCTAACCAGCCCCCTCTCTAACCAGCCCCCTCTCTAACCAGCCCCCTCTAACCAGCCCCCTCTCTAACCAGCCCCCTCTCTAACCAGCCCCCTCTCTAACCAGCCCCCTCTCTCTAACCAGCCCCCTCTCTAACCAGCCCCCTCTCTAACCAGCCCCCTCTCTAACCAGCCCCCTCTCTAACCAGCCCCCTCTCTAACCAGCCCCCTCTCTAACCAGCCCCCTCTCTAACCAGCCCCCTCTCTAACCAGCCCCCTCTCTAACCAGCCCCCTCTCTAACCAGCCCCTCTAACCAGCCCCCTCTCTAACCAGCCCCCTCTCTAACCAGCCCCCCTCTAACCAGCCCCCCTCTCTAACCAGCCCCCTCTCTAACCAGCCCCCTCTCTAACCAGCCCCCTCTCTAACCAGCCCCCTCTCTAACCAGCCCCCTCTCTAACCAGCCCCCTCTCTAACCAGCCCCCCCCTCTCTAACCAGCCCCCTCTCTAACCAGCCCCCCTCTCTAACCAGCCCCCTCTCTAACCAGCCCCCTCTCTAACCAGCCCCCTCTCTAACCAGCCCCCTCTCTAACCAGCCCCCTCTCTAACCAGCCCCCCTCTAACCAGCCCCTCTCTAACCAGCCCCCCTCTCTAACCAGCCCCCTCTCTAACCAGCCCCCCTCTCTAACCAGCCCCCCTCTCTAACCAGCCCCCTCTCTAACCAGCCCCCTCTCTAACCACCAGCCCCCTCTAACCAGCCCCCCTCTAACCAGCCCCCTCCCTAACCAGCCCCTCTCTAACCAGCCCCCCCTAACCAGCCCCCCTCTAACCAGCCCCCCTCTCTAACCAGCCCCCCTCTCTAACCAGCCCCCTCTCTAACCAGCCCCCTCTCTAACCAGCCCCCTCTAACCAGCCCCCTCTCTAACCAGCCCCCCTCTCTAACCAGCCCCCTCTCTAACCAGCCCCCTCTCTAACCAGCCCCCCTCCTAACCAGCCCCCTCTCTAACCAGCCCCCTCTCTAACCAGCCCCCTCTCTAACCAGCCCCCCCTCTCTAACCAGCCCCCTCTCTAACCAGCCCCCTCTCTAACCAGCCCCCCTCTAACCAGCCCCTAACCAGCCCCCTCTCTAACCAGCCCCCTCTCTAACCAGCCCCCTCTCTAACCAGCCCCTCTAACCAGCCCCTCTCTAACCAGCCCCCTCTCTAACCAGCCCCCTCTCTAACCAGCCCCCTCTCTAACCAGCCCCCCTCTAACCAGCCCCCTCTCTAACCAGCCCCCCTCTAACCAGCCCCCTCTCTAACCAGCCCCCTCTCTAACCAGCCCCCTCTCTAACCAGCCCCCTCTCTAACCAGCCCCCCTCTAACCAGCCCCCCTCTAACCAGCCCCCCCTCTAACCAGCCCCCTCTCTAACCAGCCCCCCCTCTAACCAGCCCCCTCTCTAACCAGCCCCCTCTAACCAGCCCCCCCTCTAACCAGCCCCCCTCTAACCAGCCCCCCCTCTCTAACCAGCCCCCTCTCTAACCAGCCCCCTCTTAACCAGCCCCCCTCTAACCAGCCCCCTCTACCAGCCCCATGTCTAACCAGCCCCCCTCTAACCAGCCCGCTAACCAGCCCCTCCCTCCCTGCATAACCAACGACACATCTGCAGTGTAAACAGGCTGTGTCCTGTGCATGGAAACACATGTGGACTGGACACAGGTCTGTGTGTGTGTGTGTGTGTGTGTGTGTGTGTCTGTGTCCCTGTGTGTGTGTGTGTGTGTGTCGGGTGTGTGTGTGTGTGTGTGTGTGTGTGTGTGTGTGGTGTGTGTGTGTGTGTGTGTGTGTGTGTGTGTGTGTGTGTGTGTGTGTGTGTGTGTGTGTGTGTGTGTGTGTGTGTGTGTGTGTGTGTGTGTGTGTGTGTGTGTGTGTGTGTGTGTGTGTGTGTGTGTGTGTGTGTGTGTGTGTGTGTGTGTGTGTGTGTGTGTGTGTGTGTGTGTGTGTGTGTGTGTGTGTGTGTGTGTGTGTGTGTGTGTGTGTGTGTGTGTGTGTGTGTGTGTGTGTGTGTGTGTGTGTGTGTGTGTGTGTGTGTGTGTGTGTGTGTGTGTGTGTGTGTGTGTGTGTGTGTGTGTGTGTGTGTGTGTGTGTGTGTGTGTGTGTGTGTGTGTGTGTGTGTGTGTGTGTGTGTGTGTGTGTGTGTGTCTGTGTGTGTGTGTGTGTGTGGGTGTGTGTGTGTGTGTGTGTGTCTGTGTGTCTGTGTGTCTCAGTGTGTGTGTCTGTCTATCTGTCTGTCTGTCTGTCTGTGTGTCTGTCTGTCTGTCTGTCATCTTTAAAGCTATATTGCGTAACTTCTGTCTTCCCCTTGAGGAATTCTGAGGAATTTCACCAACACTATCTAAGCTGATAACCAACTCTGAGTCAAGTCATTTGGCGAAGGCTTGAATGTAAACAGACCAGAGATCATTCATATTTAAAAGTTACGCACTGTAGGTGGCTCTCAATGTGTGTCCATGAAAAACTGTTTCAATAAAAAAATAAAAATAAAAAAAAATGTACATATAACTTTAATTAGCGAATGACATCATCGTTAACTCAGCTGTTGATTGGCTGAGAGAATGTGAGGTCACTTCTTGTTTCCCTTGTGGCCAGTTTGTGTGTGTGGCTGTGTCTTGATTCAGGGGTTGCAGCCTTGGTAGGACGCAGTCTCGCGCTCTATGAAGGCCGATTTTAAGGCCGATTTTAAGGCCAACGAGCCTTGTTAAACGAGACGGTCTCCGCAGGTCTCCGTTTACGAGCATTTTCGGTTTACGTAACAAGCCGTTACCTTGCGTGACGACTCGCCGCTCCTGTGCTGCCTAGCAACCCTGATTGCTGCCAACGGAGACAGCCTTGTCAACGGAGGAAAAAAGAAAAAGAAGTTGCCTACCAGACGAAAAGAAAAAAAAGTACAAGAAAAAAAAAAGGAAGATAAAAGTTAAGAAGATGGAGCAACACGTTGTTGTTTTGTTATTTTTTATTTTATTTTATGCAATCTCTGAAAAAAACACAATGAATCATGGGATATGTTGGGCCACGAAGGATACATCTGATGCAGCCTTCAAAACCGTGAAACGAAGGCTGCATTTCTCGACCGCATATGAGGAGCCTTGCAAGGAGCCTTGCAAACGGGACAGCCTTTGCGCGCCGCTATGACGCAATCGGTCTTCAAATGCAGCCTACGAGGCCGGTTCCAAGACTGCAACCCCTGAATCAAGACACAGCCTGTGTGTGTGTGTGTGCGTGTCTCTCTGTGCGTGTGTGTGTGTGTGTCTCTGGGTGTGTCTGTGTGTGTGTGTCTCTCTCTCTCTGTGTGTGTGTGTGTGTGTGTGTGTGTGTGTGTGTGTGTCTGTGTGCGTGTGTCTCTCTCTCTCTATTGACAACGACAAACACTGTAAACAGTTCAGAAACACGATGACATTATCTTTAAAGCAGTAGTGCGTAACTTCTGTTAAAAAAATATGCACTATGGCTTTAACTGTGACATCATCATTAACTCAGCTGGTGATTGGCCGAGAGAGTGTGAGGTCACTTCCCGTGTATCCTTGTTTCCAGGACAACTGTGTGTTTACGCCAAACTCCGGACAGGAAGACGCCGACAACGACGGAACGGGAGATCAGTGCGACGAGGACGCAGACGGAGACGGCATCAAGAACGTGGAGGTGTGTGTGTGTGTGTGTGTGTGTGTGTGTGTGTGTGTGTGTGTGTGTGTGTGTGTGTGTGTGTGTGTGTGTGTGTGTGTGTGTGTGTGTGTGTGTGTGTGTGTGTGTGTGTGTGTGTGTGTGTGTGTGTGTGTGTGTGTGTGTGTGTGTGTGTGTGTGTGTGTGTGTGTCTGTGTGTGTGTGTGTGTGTGTGTGTGTGTGTGTGTGTGTGTGTGTGTGTGTGTGTGTGTGTGTGTGTGCGTGCGTGTGTGTGTGTGTGTGATCGAAGGGTTGGCGGTTCGATCCCCGCCCTGCCACTTGTGTCATGGTTGTTGTGTCCTTGGGCAAGACACTTCACCCACCTTGCCTGGTGTGAATGTGTATGACTGCTGTATGTTTGAGGTGGTGGTCTGAGGGGCCGTAGGCGCTGAATGGCAGCCACGCTTCCGTCAGTCTGCCCCAGGGCAGCTGTGGCTACTATGGTAGTTTACCACCACCAGTATGACTGTGTGTGAATGAATGGAACCTGGAACCCTGTAAAGAGCTTTGAGTGCTTTGAAAAGAGCTAGACATCCAATCCATTATTACTACACACATTCATATATAACCTTTTCTTGTGTGTGTGTGTGTGTGTCTCTTTGTGTGTGTCTGTGTGTGTGTGTGTGTGTGTGTGTGTGTGTGTGTGTGTGTGTGTGTGTGTGTGTGTGTGTGTGTGTGTCTCTCTCTCTCTCTCTCTCTCTGTCTCTGTCTCTCTGTGTGTCTCTGTGTGTGTGTGTGTGTGTGTGTGTGTGTGTGTGTGTGTGTGTGTGTCTCTCTCTCTCTCTCTCTCTCTCTCTCTCTCTCTCTCTCTCTCTCTCTCTCTCTCTCTCTCTTCAGGATAACTGTCGTTTGGTCTCTAACAAGCATCAGCAGAACTCGGACAGCGATTCGTTTGGCGACGCGTGTGATAACTGTCCCAGTGTTCCCAACAGCAACCAGCGGGACACGGACGCCAACGGGCAGGGGGACGCCTGTGACCAGGACATAGACGGAGACGGTAGGATGGGGGGGGGGAGTGTGTGTGTGTGTGGGAGGGAGGGTGTGTGTGTGTGTGTGTGTGTGTGTGTGTGGGAGAGGGAGAGTGTGTGTGTGTGTGGGTGGGAGGGTATATGTGTGTGTGTGTGTGTGTGTGTGTGTGTGTGTGTGTGTGTGTGTGTGTGTGTGTGTGTGTGTGTGTGTGTGTGTGGGAGAGGGAGGGTGTGTGTGTTTGTGTGTGTGTGTGGGGGTGGGGGGGAGAGTGTGTGTGGGAGAGGGAGGGAAGGAGGGAGGGAGGAGGGAGAGAGGGTGTGAGTGAGCGTGTGTGTGTGTGTGTGTGTGTGTGTGTGTGTGTGTGTGTGTGTGTGTGTGTGTGTGTGTGTGTGTGTGTGTGTGGTAGGGAGGGAGGGATTGTGTGTGTGTGTGTGTGTGTGTGTGTGTTCCACTGCAAAAGTTCTGTTGCATCAAAACGTAAAGCAATCATTTCTTACAGAGAGTTTGGAAAGTAAAGTAATCCAACTCCAAACTCCGTGTGTGTGTGTGTGTGTGTGTGTGTGTGTGTGTGTGTGTGTGTGTGTGTGTGTGTGTGTGTGTGTGTGTGTGTGTGTGTGCTGGGTAACTGTCCGTGTGTGTCGTGTGCAGACAGACAGAGACAGAGACGGAGTGGGAGACGCCTGTGATAGCTGTCCTGAACTGAGCAATCCGATGCAGGTCTGTCTGTCTGTGTGTCTGTCTGTCTGGGAGCCTGCCTGTCTGCTGTCTGTCTGTGGCTGTCTGGCAATCCGTCTGCTGTCTGTCTGTCTGTCTGTGTGTCTGTCTGTCTGTGTGTCTGTCTGCCTGTCTGTCTGTCTGTGTGTCCGTCCGTCTGTCTGTGTGTCTGTCTGTCTGTCTGTGTGTCTGTCTGTCTGTCTGTCTGTCTGTGTGTCTGTCTGCCTGGCTGTCTGTCTGCCTGTCCGTCCGTCTCCGTCTATCTATCTATCTGTCTATCTATCCATCCATCCATCCATCCATCCATAAGTTTTTTTTCTCAATACTCTGAACCCAAAATCTAAAACTTCTAAAGCACTTACATCAACTAAACTTTCCATAATCATTCTCAGCACTATTCTGAAGGTTATTACAGAAGGATTTGTTCATATGTTGTTCACTGTCTGATTTATGAGACATTTTCTTCTTAAAAACATGATGAAAATGCATTTTTTAAGACCTGTACAAAGTATGTTTTGATTTATATCTTGTTGTATGTTCTGTTTTCAGACGGACATCGACAATGATCTGGTGGGAGACGTGTGTGACACCAACCAAGACATGTACGTACACACACACACACACACGCACGCACACACACGCACGCACGCATGCACGCACGCACACACGCACGCACGCACACACGCACACACGCGCACGCACGCACGCACGCACGCGCACGCACACACGCACGCATACACATACACGCACGCACACAGATGCGTGTAAAAATGCCTATTTATGAAGGAAAAATGACTGTGGACAAAGGTGTAAAAATCCAGGATCTAGGCCTCAGTATTTTATTTGAGTAAATTGACAAGGCATGTTGACAGGACAGAAAAGCGGGAAGAAGTCTAAAAAGAAGTGAGCCCCCTCTCATCAGCAAGGGGTTTTATTATCTCTAACATCATGACAATGTCTACTGATTGGTTAAAGCTTGTTGTCAGGCAGATCTCAGAGTCTTCCTCTCTTTCTTCTTCTTGACCGAAACCAGAGATCATGGAGCTTTCCTCCCCCGGCCCTGAGAAGTTACCAAGGTTGCGTTCCGAATCGCATACTTTCTACTATATAGTATGTAGAAAAAAGATTTAGGATGTCCTGATTCTTGTGGCCAGATTTAGGATGGTTAGAAGTACCCGGATGTCCTACTTCATGCGGCCAAGATTGTTAGTGTTGAAAAGTGCATCCTATTTGGGCGATTCTGACCCACAATCCAGTGCGCACGTGAAGTGACGTAACATTGACGAAGCCTCCATATGAAAACAAACGGGGATGAGACGGATATAAAAGCAAAAGACAAGATCAAGGCGCAATGTTATGATGAAATAAGAGAGTAAAGTATGTCCCAATAGTATGCCTACTGCATCCTAACTAGATTCTTTTTATCGTCGGATGTAGTATGTAGAATAGAAAAAATAAAGAGGAGGAGATTCGGAACGCAACCTAAGACTTTGTTCTAACTTAGGAATGTATCTTATCTGATGGGAGATCAGCTTCAGGTTTTATTGCTCAGCCTCCAAACTGAGACTGAAGTGAATCATTTCTTAAAGTCAAATGTGAAGAATATATCAATGGATCAATTGATTATAAAAGAGTAAATGCATATTAATGGGGGGGGGCATAATATCACAAATTAGAGTTTATTTTTCCTAACAACGCACACACACACACACACACACACACACACACACACACACACACACCCACACACATTTGAGAAAAACAAAATTTGTTCCCCAAAATCTTTAAAAAAATTAAAAAATTCAATGAAAAAAGAAAAAAAGAAAATAAATAATTGAAAAAAAATTCAAAAAACGAATACTTACCCACACACATTTGAGAAAAACAAAATTTGTTCCCCAAAATCTTTAAAAAAATTAAAAAATTCAATGAAAAAAGAAAAAAAGAAAATAAATAATTGAAAAAAAATTCAAAAAGACGAATATCTTTCTCTATTTAATAGTCTTTCTCTCAAAGGAAACATTTGAGAAAACAATTCTTCACAATTTCTCCCAAAAATTTGAAAAATTCAAGAAAACAAAAAAATCTAAAATTTAAAAAAAAGAATGAAGACGTGTCATTAAAACGCTGTAACTTTATTGTCCTCCCTGTAGGGACGCAGACGAACAGCTGGACTCACACACACACAAACTGAGACACACACACACACACACACACACACACACACACAGACACACACACACACACACAACGACACACACACACACACACACTCACAAACTGAGACACACACACACACACACAAACTGAGACACACACACACACACACACAAACTGAGACACTCACACACACACACACACACACACACACACTCACAAACTGAGACACACACACACACACACACAAACTGAGACACTCACACACACACACACACACACAAACTGAGACACACACACACACACACACACTCACAAACTGAGACCACACACACACACACACAAACTGAGACACACACACACACACACACACACACACAAACTGAGACACTCACACACACACACACACTCACAAACTGAGACACACACACACACACACACACACACTAAACCATGGTTCTTCTCTTAGGGATGGAGATGGCCTTCAGGACTCCAGAGATAACTGCCCAGACATCCCTAACTCCTCCCAGCTGGACTCGGATAACGACGGCCTCGGCGACGCCTGTGACCATGACGACGACAACGATGGAGTCCTGGACGACTACGACAACTGCCGACTGATCGTCAACCCGAACCAGAAAGATACTGACAGTAAGATGTGTGTGTGTGTGTGTGTGTGTGTGTGTGTGTGTGTGTGTGTGTGTGTGTGTGTGTGTGTGTGTGTGTGTGTGTGTGTGTGTGTGTGTGTGTGTGTGTGTGTGTGTGAGTGTGTGTGTGTGTGTGTGTGTGTGTGTGTGTGTGTGTGTGTGTGTGTGTGAGAGTGTGTCTGTCTGTCTGTCTGTCTGTCTTTGATCGTCAACCCAAACTATAAAGACTCAGACAGTATGATGGTCATTACTTAACATATATATATTTGTCTGCACATTGATATAGAACTTATGTCAGAGAGGCGGCCATATTGGCGAGGTCAACTGCATTCACACAATTGCTCTCTCCCTCCCTGCCTCCCTTCCTCCCTCCCTCTCTCCTCCTCTGGGGGTGGTCTTTCTTCATATATGTATATATCATGTTTAGCATCTCTCTCTCTCCTCCCTCCCTCTCCCCCTCCCTCTCCTTCCCCCTCCCTCCCTCCCTCTCTCTCTCTCCCTCTCTCCCTCCCTCCCTCCCTCCCTCCTCTCCCCTCCCTCCCTCCCTCCCCTCCCTCTCCTCCCTCCCTCCCTCTCCCTCCCCCCTCTCTCCCTCTCCCTCCCTCTCTCCCTCCCTCCCTCTCTCTCTCTCCCTCAGTGAATGGAGTAGGGGATGTGTGTCTATCTATCATATATATGTATATATCATGTATAAAATCTCTCTCTGTCTCTCTCTCCCTCCCTGTCTGTCTCTCCCCCTGTGTCCCTGTCTGTCTCCCTCCCTGTCTGTCTCCCTCCCTGTTTGTCTCTCCCCCTCTCTCCCTCCCTCTCCCTCCCTCCCTCTCTCTCCCTCCCTCCCCTCCCTCTCTCCCTCTCCCTCCCTCTCTCTCTCTCTCTCTCTCCCTCCCTCCCCCCTCCCCTCTCCCCCTCCCTCCCTGTCTCCCTCCCTCTCTCTCTCTCCCTCCCTCTCTCTCTGCCTCCCCTCTCTCCCTCTCTCTCTCTCTCCCTCCCTCCCTCCCTCCCTCCCTCCCTCCCTCCCTCCCCCTCCCCCCCTCCCTCCCTCGGGGTTTCTCTCCCCCCTCCCTCCCTCTCTCTCTGTCTCTCTCTCCCTCCCTCTCTCTCTCCCCCTCTCTCCCCTTCCCTCCCTCTCTCTCTCCCTCCCTCTCCCTCCCTCCCCCTCTCTCTCCCTCCCTCCCTCTCTCTCTCTCTCCCTCCCTCTCCCTCCCTCTCTCTCTCTCTCTCTCTCCCTCCCTCCCCCTCTCCCTCCCTCCCTCCCTCCCTCTCTCTCTCCCTCAGTGAACGGAGTGGGGGATGTGTGTGAGCTGGACTTTGATAACGACTCGGTCATGGATCTGGTTGACGTGTGTCCGGAGAGCGCCGAGGTGACGCTCACTGACTTCAGAGCTTATCAGACCGTCATACTGGACCCCGAGGGGGACGCGCAGATAGACCCCAACTGGGTGGTGCTCAACCAGGTACCTGTGTGTGTGTGTGTGTGGGGGGGGGGGGTGGGGGGGGGGGTGTGTGTGTGTGGGGGGGGGTGTGAGTCTGTGTGTGTGTGTGTGTGGGGGGAGGGGTGTTAGGGAGGGGGAGGGGGTGGTGGGTGTGTGTGTGTGTGTGTGTGGGGAGGGGTGTTAGGGAGGGGGTGTTAGTAAAGTTTATCAAACTTAAACACATTACATAGAAGGGTTAGAAGGATAGATAGATAGATAGATAAATAGATAGATAGATAGATAGATAGATAGATAGACAGACAGACAGACAGATAGATAGACAGACAGACAGACAGACAGACGGACAGACAGATAGATAGATAGATAGATAGATAGATAGATAGATAGATAGATAGACAGACAGACAGACAGACAGACAGACAGACAGATAGATAGATAGATAGATAGATAGATAGATAGATAGATAGATAGATAGATAGATAGATAGATAGATAGATAGATAGATAGATAGATGATGAAAAGTTGAAAAGGGTTGAATAATTATAAATGTACAAATGTCTGGTTGCTGCAGTAGACCCATCTTTCCTACGTTTTGATGTCAGAATGTAGAGTTTGATTTGTGCAAGTTGAAGTGTTTGTAAAGTTTTCTGATGTTGTGTTCTGTCTGTCTCTCCCCCTGCCTTTCTGTCTGTCTGTCTGTCTGTCTGTCTGTCTGTCTGCCTCTGTCTGTCTGTCTGTCTGTCTGTCTGTCTGTCTGTCTGTCTGTCTGTCTGTCTGTCTGTCTGCCTTTCTGTCTGTCTGTCTGTCTGTCTGTCTGTCCCCCTGTCTGTCTGTCTGTCCGTCTGTCTGTCTCTCCCCCTGCCTTTCTGTCTGTCTGTCTCCCTGTCTGTCTGTCCCCCTGCCTGTCTGTCTGTCTGTCTCCCTGTCTGTCTGTCCCCCTGTCTGTCTGTCTGTCCGTCTGTCTCTCCGTCTGTCTGTCTCTCCCCCTGCCTTTCTGTCTGTCTGCCTGTCTGTCTGTCTGTCTCCCTGTCTCCCTGTCCCCCTGTCTGTCTGTCTGTCTGTCCGTCTGTCTGTCTCTCCCCCTGCCTTTCTGTCTGTCTCTCCCCCTGCCTTTCTGTCTGTCTGTCTGTCTGTCTCCCTGTCTGTCTGTCTGTCTGTCTCTCCCCCTGCCTTTCTGTCTGTCTGTCTGTCTGTCTGTCTCCCTTTCTGTCTGTCTGTCTCCCTTTCTGTCTCCCTGTCTGTCTGTCTGTCTGTCTGTCTGTCTGTCTGTCTGTCTGTCTGTCTGTCTGTCTGTCTGTCTGCCTGTCTGTCTGTCTGTCTGCCTGCCTGTCTGTCTGTCTGTCTGTCTGTCTGTCTGCCTGTCTGTCTGTCTGTCTGTCTGTCTCCCTTTCTGTCTGTCTGTCTGTCTGTGTGTCTGTCTCTAGGGAATGGAGATCGTTCAGACCATGAACAGTGACCCTGGCCTCGCTGTCGGTACGTCTCTGTTTCTCATTCTGTATTTTTACTAACCCGTCTGTCTGTCTGCCTGTCTGTCTGTCTGTCTGTCTGTCTGTCTGTCTGTCTGCCTGTCTGTCTGTCTCTCTGTCTGTCTGTCTGTCTGTCTGTCTGTGTCTGTCTGTCTGTTCACGTTTTGTATTTTTTGATACAGATGTTAATAAGCTCTCTAAGCTCTGTCTCTATCAAATAGATATAATAATATATGAATAAATCAAGGCGATATCTTTTGTTCAGATGTTTAAACTTTAGCTGATTAAAGATCTCTTATTACACTACTTTTTCTGGTCTTCATTTTTGAATGCTATTTTTTTTATAGTTTTTCTTAATGCCTTTGTCATGGGTATACGCTCACCCAGGAACAACAGCTGGCGTGGTAAAAACACTACCGCTTTTATCCAAAGGGGTGCGCTAGAATTAACACACACTGAAAGTTCCTCGGAGCAGCTTTAAAATAAAATAAATAAATCATAGTAACATTTTCAAAAATAAATTAAATTAATGTAAAGAAAGGTTACACAAAACACTCTATCCACAGTATATATAAATATGTTGTGTGTGTGTGTGTGTGTGTGTGTGTGTATGTGTGTGTGTGTGTGTGTGTGTGTGTGTGTGTGTGTGTGTGTGTGTCTCCGTAGGCTACACAGCGTTTAACGGGGTGGATTTTGAGGGAACGTTCCACGTGAACACGATCACAGATGACGACTACGCGGGCTTCATCTTCGGCTACCAGGACTCCTCCTCCTTCTACGTGGTCATGTGGAAACAGACCGAGCAGACGTACTGGCAAAACCTCCCGTTCAGGGCCGCCGCACAGCCCGCCCTGCAACTGAAGGTACTGTCTGTCTGTCTGTCTGTCTGTCTGTCTGTCTGGCTGTCTCTATGTCTGTCTGTCTGTCTCTCTGTCTGTCTGTCTGTCTGTCTGTCTGTCTGGCTGTCTGTCTGTCTGTCTGTCTGTCTGTGGGTGAGTGAGTGTGAGTGAGTGACTGAGTGAGTGAGTGTGTGTCTGTCTGTCTGTCTGTCTGTCTGTCACCATTTCTGCCTGTGTTTGAAAATTCTATAAAAGTGTTAGACGCTCTGTCTCCCTCTGGTGGCCTACAGGTTTGATCCTCGGCCAAAGTTATTGTCGACCCCTATAATAGACTCTAATAGATTCTACTTAAAGCTGCAGTGTGCAGAATTTTGGGTTTTATTTCCTAGCAGTTTTTGTAGAAAGTAATTATAGTATCCATAAGTACATTTAATTTAGTGCATAATAGCTGAAAAAAAATTTTTGAATTTTTTTTTTCCCTTAGAAAGGGTCTCATATAAGTCCATATTTCTGCATATTTTGGACCAAGGCCTAGTGCCGCCATCTTGAAAGTGTCATAGTTGGAATGTCATCAGGTGCATTGTTTAAAATGTAGAATTGTTCTTGTCCTTGAAGGCCACTGTAGCTTCTGTTATTATTCTAAAGGGGTCAGGGTTTTTCCTGCATTCAAAAAATGTTGGCGCCCCCCAAAGGAAAATCCTCAGCGCCAAAGTGCTTTTTTTTTGGGATAAATAAATTAAAATCTACTTAAAACGGCTCCAAATGTGTTTCATTTCCGCGCCATTCCAGTCACATTACAGTCATATTACAGTCCATTCCAGTCATATTACTTGCAATCTCAGTTGTAAAAAAAAAAATCCCTTCATTTGACATGTGATCAACATCATTCTGGCTTTATATCCACGAGTTATTTTTAATTTCGTCCGGCGAAGTTTCCCGCGAGTCCGTGATCGCCATAGTAACGGCAGTGAGTCGGACAGTGAGTGAGAGTGACAGGCTGACTACAGGGAACTCAGACCATGACTCAGACCCACAGATCTTTCGGATTCAGTCAGATTACCGGTAGGCCTACATCAGGTTTGAGGTAAGTTTCCAAT
>CM049401.1:36237571-36240071 GCA_026929865.2 Hyperoplus lanceolatus
AAACAGCCCTTTAAAGGCCTGTCCTTAAAACCTAGTGTTAACCCTCAAACAGCCCTTTAAAGGCCTGTCCTTAAAACCTAGTGTTAACCCTCAAACAGCCCTTTAAAGGCCTGTCCCAAAAGTGAGAACTGGACTAAAGGTCCTCACTCTTAAGGTCTAAAACTCAAATTGATTCTCATAAACACACAGGTACGTCACACACACACACACACACACACACACACACACACACACAGACACACACACACTGATGTCACACACACACACCTAAACACACAAACACACCTACACACACACACACCCACTCCTACAAAATAAAATACTATAAAGGCAGACACACCATTGGAGTCAGTAGCCGGCCCTTCTCTCGGGATCTCACTGCACAGAAGTTATTACCTCAAAAACTTTCTCAGAATGGAACATTAGGGTTTTCACACACACACACACACACGCACGCACGCACACACACACACACACACACACACACACACACACACACACACACACACACACACACACACACACACACACACACACACACACACACACACACACACACACACACTATTTTTCCTCAGAAAGCACAGTGACTCAGAATGGATGGGGGATAAATACCAAGAGTGTTCGGTTTGAGGATCCATTTTTCTAATCAACAGGAGCCCAAAGCAGTAAGTTAAAACCTCTTCTTCTTAAAGCTGCAGTGTGTAGAATTTTGGGTTTTATTTCCTAGCAGATTTTGTAGAAAAGTAATCCATAAGTAGGGGAGAACGGGGTAATCTGAGCCACTTTTTACATTTGCTCTCCTCTTAGCGAGCTAAAATGATTTATCACTCAAATTTACACATTTCCCATTAATTCAGGATGTTTCCCAGAAATGGGCATTAGCAGAATGTTTTCAAGACAAAGGGCAGTGAAAATATGATTGTTTTAGAAAAAGTTGTCATGTGGCTCACTTTACCCCAGCTGTGGGGTAAACTGATCCACTCACTTTTTCCACTCTGAAACTACCATAACAACACATATTGTAACAGTAAGAATCCTGAAAGCTAGCCACACATTCCAGAACTAATGTCGGACTAGTAAAAGAATGATGGGGTTTGGTCAATTAAGCAAAGCAAATTTTCTAAACACTTGAAAGTAACTCTGAACAAAATCAAATACAACATATTATAATTCAAAAGGTTTTAATAAGATTCAAATGAAAGATAGAACCAGTTAGATTAGAACACAGTCTGGGGGTCAGAACACAGGACCCTTAGAGCCAGCTAGTGTCTGGGGGTCAAAGCATAGGAAAATCAGAACCAGCGAGAACAGCCTGGGACTCAGAACACAGGAGAAGACCCAACTGGATTATAACATCAGCCTGTCATACTCTACAACTAGGCCCACTCTACATTCCAGCCCTGAAGGTTACAGGGAAAGATGAGAAGGTGCTCTTTCCGTGTGGTTGCCCCAGGTCGTCTTCCTGGTGTATTTCCTTGGCATGATGGCTTTTCTACAATGTGTATGACATTAAAATAAAACATATGTCATGTAATATTACATTATAATATGTTTAAGACTAAACTTGTGCCTCATGGTGGGGGAAAGTGAGACAGTGGCTCACTTTCCCCCACAGCATTTGGCTCACTTTCCCCCACCACCACAATTTGAGAAAAAACGACCTCTCTTAGCATTTCAGGCTAATCTTTAGCTAATATCATCACATGGTTTCATATGTTGGTAGTTCATCAACACGTATGATAGAAGTTTTTCTACGTGAATACATTTGCTTTGGCACCACAGTTGATTAAGTTGACAGCAAGAAAATTTACTTTTACATGCAAAATACCTATTTTGGTGAAAAAAACATGCTTACCACAGCACCATGAGGTCCTCTCTTTCAGGGACATGGGGAAATGAGAGGGGCTTGAAAACATATATCTCACATGACCACAAATGTTTTCCGTTGCCTAGATACAGGGGGTGGCTCACATTACCCGATGCCTCAGATTCCCCCGTTCTCCCCTACGTTTAATTTAGTGCATAATAGCAGAAATTTTTTTTTTATTATTATTTTTTCCCTTAGAAAGGGTCTCATATATGTCCATATTTCTGCATATTTTGGACCAAGGCCTAGTGCCGCCATCTTGAAAGTGTCATAGTTGGAATGTCATCAGGTGCATTGTTTAAAATGTAGAATTGTTCTTGTCCTTGAAGGCCACTGTAGCTTCTGTTATTATTCTAAAGGGTTGGGGTTACCCAGGGAGCGTTGCATTCTAGAACTTTGTAGAACTTTCTTGATGATGTCATATTACACACTGCTATGCCACTACTACTGCTATTACCACTATGACACTTCCAAAATGGCGGCACTAGGCCTTGGTCCAAAGTCTGGAGAAATATGGACATATATGACACCCTTTCTAAGTAAAAAAAAATAACAATTAAAAAAAAAAGAATTCAGCTATTATGCACTAAATTAAATGTACTTATGGATATTATAATTATTTTCTACAAA
>CM049401.1:36265071-36267571 GCA_026929865.2 Hyperoplus lanceolatus
TATGTAGGAGGGAGGATGTTAGTAGGGCTTTTAGTATGTAGTATATACATGTTGAGTATGTAGGAGGGAGGGCTTTAGTAGGGCTTTTAGTATGTAGTATATACATGTTGAGTATGTAGGAGGGAGGACGTTAGTAGGGCTTTTAGTATGTAGTAGGGGAAGGTGGGGTGATTTGTGCATTTTGGAAGATGCAAAACCCCTTGTTTCTAGAAAACCGTGGAAGAAATTGGAAATGTGACCACATATTTAAGAAGAGCCATCCATTTGACTCATCCTGTAAAGAATGGAGACACAAGGAATAAGATATAAGCACATTTAAGCTCAAAAAACTGTGTTTTGCCTTTCAAAGTAAAATTTCCATGATCAAGGTTTTTTGATTATTGTGTCTGAACAATTATAGACACGTTTGAAAACATTTGACACATGTTTAGTGCTTTGGTATGCTACACTTTGAGTCTATATAGTTAGCACGATGTCAACCCTAAATTGCTGCATCATGCCTATTATCCAAAATTCTGGGGATGGGGTGATTTGTGCGCAAGGGCCTGGGTGAGTTATAAGTAAGTAAGTAAGTAAAATGTATTTATAAAAGCACATTTATGACAGTTTGCACTGTCCAAAGTGCTGTACATAGTGCATTCAGTAGGTAAACAATGAAGGTACAATAACAATAACCAAAATAAAGACGTAAAGCCCATACATCCACATAAACACAGATAGTAGTGCAGAGGTAAGATAGTTAATGGGGAGGAAACACCAGGGTGTACATATGGGTTTTGAGCCTTGATTTAAAGGCAGAAATGTAGGGGGAATCACATTTGTCAGGTGGCAGTTGGTTCCACAAGCACGGAGCAACTAGTGCAAAGTACATTTCTGAGAGTTGTGCCAGTGGCATGGCTGTATACGCTGGTCACCAAAAGAAAGTGATTGTCTACAGTAGCTCAGAAGAGAGTGACATCTCAATTCCACTTAACGACACCACTGATGAGAGTTCAGATGGCCAGAAAGATGATGATGGTGACTTTGTCATTGTGACACAATGACGCACAAATCACCCCACCTAGTGGGGTGATTTGTGCGACAAGACAACTTTTTTTCCGAAAGCTATATTTCTTAAACAGTTTATTCCAGATCCAAAGTTTTTATTGCCAGGGATGCACAACATCCTGAAATATATGTACATATTTGAGTTGGAGACATAACTGTCAAGGCCTCACTTTAAAATCACTTTTAGTAAAAAGTTGCACAAATCACCCCACCTTCCCCTATATACATGTTGAGTATGTAGGAGGGAGGACGTTAGTAGGGCTTTTAGTATGTAGTATATACATGTTGAGTATGTAGGAGGGAGGAAGTTAGTAGGGCTTTTAGTGTTTAATATATACATGTTGAGTATGTAGGAGGGAGGACGTTAGTAGGGCTTTTAGTATGTAGTATATACATGCTGAGTATGTAGGAGGGAGGATGTTAGTAGGGCTTTTAGTATGTAGTATATACATGTTGAGTATGTAGGAGGGAGGACGTTAGTAGGGCTTTTAGTATGCAGTATATACATGTTGAGTATGTAGGAGGGAGGGCTTTAGTAGGGCTTTTAGTATGTAGTATATACATGTTGAGTATGTAGGAGGGAGGATGTTAGTAGGGCTGACAGCATTGCTTCTTAGTAAATGTCCTTTTTTCATATCACCCTTCTATTATTATGTTTCAGTTCATTGCTGAAAGGGTTGCTGTGACCTTTAAAGGGACACTGTGTAACATTTTAAGTAATTTATTATCTAAAATCAATATCCTCATTCATAAATATGTCCTCATTGGTGTAAAATCACCTCTGACAATAATCTGAATTATCCTCCTGAGCGGAGAATTACAAATATTAATATTACATTTTGTACATTGAGCAGGCAAGTCTTATGGAGGCATCCATGTTTTTGGAATGTCATCAGGTGCATTGTTTAAAATGTAGAATTGTTCTTGTCCTTGAAGGCCACTGTAGCTTCTGTTATTATTCAAAAGGGTTGGGGTTACCCAGGGAGCATTGCATTCTAGAACTTTCTTGATGATGTCATATTACACAGTGCCCCTTTAAAGAACAGGCTACTTTAACTCTAGTGGTGTTGTGATGAGGTGACTTGTAACTCGTGACATCACAGTAAGAGAAATGTAGGGTTAGACAGTGAGACCATAAAACACTCTTTCTGCCTTTTCTCAGGCTAGGATGAACCCATTTCTAAAATGTTTGTACATTTATACTACATAGGATCTCAGAGTTCAATACACCTTCATATTCCCACCAGGTGAAGTAGGTCTTCAAGTTTTTCTAGGCAAAGTAAGGCATTTTGGGGCCAAAAGTAGAATAAATTCTACAATTATTGCTTTCAGCTCAGATCATTTCTATGAGGTGTCCAGAACAACATACTAAAAGTCCTAAGAAATGCTAGTCGAGGAAATATGTTTAATTAAATAAGGGATGTCTACTCTTTACTCTTTATGGTCTAAAACT
>CM049401.1:36282571-36285071 GCA_026929865.2 Hyperoplus lanceolatus
AATAAAGCAGAAAAATTATGAAAAAATATCTTTAAAAAAAACAATAATAACATATCACTGTCTGTCTCCTCTACAGGTTACTTTGACCTTTGACCCAGAAAACCATCAGAACACTCACCTTATGACATCACTTCCTGGATTAAACCTTCAACATCTGACTGAAACCAGCTGATTCCCCGCGTTCCAAATCTCATACTTTTTCTTTTTACTACACTACATACTAAAGTACAGAAGAGTTTTAGTCTTTTTCCTACACTACATACTAAAGTACAGAAGAGTTTTAGTCTTTTTACTACACTACATACTAAAGTACAGAAGAGTTTTAGTCTTTTTACTACACTACATACTAAAGTACGGAAGAGTTTTAGTCTTTTTACTACACTACATACTAAAGTACAGAAGAGTTTTAGTCTTTTTACTACACTACATACTAAAGTACAGAAGAGTTTTAGTCTTTTTACTACACTACATACTAAAGTACAGAAGAGTTTTAGTCTTTTTACTACACTACATACTAAAGTACAGAAGAGTTTTAGTCTTTTTACTACACTACATACTAAAGTACAGAAGAGTTTTAGTCTGTTTACTACACTACATACTAAAGTACAGAAGAGTTTTAGTCTGTTTACTACACTACATATTAAAGTACAGAAGAGTTTTAGGGCCACAGACAGGAGAGAGAAAAAAAATCAGATAAGGAAGATTTTTTTCCATAATGTCGAGAAATGTCAAGAATAAAGACGAATACTCCAACATGCCATTGGAGTTAGTGGGGCATGTATGTAAATTTCAGCATACTACAATTGACGTGCATGTATTAGGACATCCTAAATCTTTTTCTGGCATACTAAACAGTATGGAAGTATGGGGATTGGAACGCAGCAGAGCAGCTCATTGTTTTATTGTGTAATAAATGATGTCCACTCACTGTCAGCCTGAAAGTCTCAAACGTTATTCATCAGTGTGTGTGTCTCTGGCGCCACCCGCTGGACAAACCTGATACTTGCAACAAATACTGATGGTAAACATGGTATCTGACTGTTTCTGTGTCCCCTTACTTAGCCTACATTAATTTGAATCCAGTAATATGAAACTAGGTTGCAAAATAGATATAGGCTACAGACCTGTAAAACCTTCAGAGGCCAGTCTGGATTGTTCTTCAATCTTCATCTCTACATTACTTAATGGAAATGCTCTTTAATGACAATATTCTTATTGTGAATTTAGTAGAAATGTTGTCAGTAGTTTATATCATAAAACCAAAATGTTCATTCTACTCAAACATATGGCTATGAATAGTAAAACGAGAGACACTGAACATTTGGAGTGGTCTCTTAATTTTTTCCAGAGCTGTATATGTAGGCCTATATTCAATGCCTTTTTATTGGTCATTAACCATGGCATTTATGTGACTTTAAGCATAAAAAAATGTTCAATAATCATGCTGTCTAATCAACATTTTCATATAGGCCTAGATGTGATGCACATTAGCATATTTTCATTTATAAAGTCGGAGTCCTGACTGAGAAGCTACCACTTTATTAATTATTAATGCTGCAAATTTCAGACAGGCTTTATCAGACCCGCTCCACTGACATGCTCATGTTATATTAGCCTATTGTATATTGTGTAGGCCAATGTATGTATTGTTGTGTTTGCGCTTTGCATTTGTTTGACTTGGGTTCACCCATCAATGTATCCCCCCATTAGCCTATAAATAAAGGTTAAATAAAAATATGCCACCACAACTGTAAGATGGTTGGGAAAAGTGCCAACTAGTAGCCTACACATTGTGGGGGAAAATGTGAGAGAAATTGGTATTTTGTGTAGGACTACATAAAAAAGTCTGAGATATTTTAGCTCATGTAGGCCTACATTGCAGCAGAATCACACACACACAAAAAAAGAAAATCGGTTGGCTATATTTATTTTACTTTTAATTTCGACTGACAATTTTATCCAAAGTAACTTCCAGTAGGCTAAGTGCATTTAACCACGATATGTGTTGTGCCTGGACACTCAATCATTTTAAGTTAAACCTGCAGTGTGTAGAATTGTGGGTTTTATTTCCTAGCAGATTTTGTAGAAAGTAATTATAATATCCATAAGTACATTTAATTTAGTGTATAATAGCTGAAAAAAATGTTTTGAATTATTTTTTTCCCCGTAGAAAGAATGTTAATGTTTCCATAAATGTTTGAAGGCCTTACCCAGACTATATGTACTAAACGAATGATTAAAAACATCTTTATTCATAAATTCATAGTGAGGACAACATGATTTATGTGTGAGGATTGTTTAAAAGCTGAATTTAACTGCATGGGTAAGTTAGCCGGGTTAGCATCTTTTAGCTAGCCCGCTAGCATGGGTCAGCTATTTTTATTTTAACTTTATTGAAAGAAACTTCCCATACACACAAAGCGAATTCACCGCGATATCAAAACTACATCGGCAGGAGTCAACTTAGATTAATTAGTACCAACAAGATTCACCAGATACA
>CM049401.1:36292571-36325071 GCA_026929865.2 Hyperoplus lanceolatus
ACCTTACCCTTGTCTCTCTCCCTGTCTGTCTGTCTGTCTGTCTGTCTCTCTCCCTGTCTGTCTGTCTGTATGTCTCCCTATCTGTGTCTCTCTGCCTGTCTGCCTGTCTCCCTCCCTGCCTGTCTGTCTCTCTGCCTGTCTGTCTTTCTTTACCTTACCCGTCTCTCTCTCTCCTCTTTACCAAACAGCCCGCCCATCACCTGTCAATCACTTCCTCCGTAAAAGGGGTGGAGCTTCATCATCATCATCATCATCATCATCATCATGGGGGCGTGGCCTAAAGCGTGACATCACTCCAACCAGGAAGCAGCTGGACAAACAGCTGGATGAATACATGTCGCTGTCAAAGAGCCGTCTAGACCAACAGCTAGATCAGTACATGAGCGGATCTAAGCGACGGCTGGATGCAGATCTAGACGAGTATATGTCTATGGCCGGACAGACAGACCTGCTGCTGTGGGACGACTGAATGGAGCCGTCTGATTGGCTGTTCAAAGTTTTAAAGGTGCAGTCAGTGATTCTGGAGAACGCTTGTTGTTAAAATATTTTTGTTTTTTTTGTCAAAATTAGGGGATATTTCGTCATGATCCACTACCTGTGTGTGTGTGTGTGTGTGTGTGTGTGTGTGTGTGTGTGTGTGTGTGTGTGTGTGTTGTGTGTGGGTGTGTGTGTGTGTGTGTGGTGTGTGTGTGTGTGTGTGTGTGGGTTGAAATAAATTGGGTGCTTGTTAATACACAGCCTAGGATCTGTAAACAGGGTATGTTGCGCGCTATGATAGCAATTTTATTTTTTATTTTTTTTATATATATATCCTTTGTTTACATGCCTGTTTACAGAGCCTAGGCTGTGTATTAACACTGGAATTGTTTTCAGCACACACACAGTACAGACAGGTAGTGGATCATGAGGAGATATTCACTGATTTTGACAAAAAGTGATTTTGACAACAAGCGTTCTCCAGAGTCACTGACTGCACCTTTAATTTAGTTTGTGTGACTTTAGTTATTGAAAGCAGGAAATGTTTTAAGTTGTTGTGACTTGTGTTGCCTTCGCTGACCGCTGTGTGTGTGGGAACTTTATTCTCTTTGTGTTTCTGAGGCTCCACTTATGTTACTAGATGTTTAGAAAAAAAATATTTTAATAAATACAATTATTTTCCTGCTGTTTAAGTTGGGTGTGATTTTGTCTTTAAGCTCTACTTCACCAGTGGGAATATGAAGGTGTATTGAACTCTGAGATCCTATGGAGTTATAAATGTGCAAACATTTTATAAATCGGTTCATCCTAGCCTGAGAAAAGGCAGAAAGAGTGTTTTATGGTCTCACTGTCTTACCCTACATTTTACCATTTGTGACATCACACGTGGGAAAAATGTAGGGTTAGGATTAACAGGACAGCTGGGCCAAGGGAAGACTGAGGGAAGAAAAACCTCATTCATTATATTGTAAAAGTGATTTTATAATGAAAGAACGCCTGTTCCGTATGGGTGAAGTGTTCCTTTATTATTTTAAACGATGGCCCCTGAATGCACCGATTAGTTATTATTTTCTACATTATATATTTACTTTTTGTTTTGTTTTCCAACTTGAATATGTATTTACTCTTAGCTTGTTTTGATTGGTTGTATATCTTAACGTGCACACATCACGTTCTGGTGTGTTTCGGTTTCATCTCAGAGACAGCTGTTCCTAACATTCACCAAATAACTCACTCACTGGGCGGCAGTGGTGAAGTGGGTAGGGAGTTCGCCTCTGGTGTGCAGGGTCGGAGGTTCGATCCCCCGTCTCCCCGCCACATGTCGAAGTGTCCCTGGGCAAGACACTGAACCCCGAATTGCTCCCGATAGTTAGCTTAGTTAGCTTAGCACCCTAGTGCTAAGCCTACCCTGCGTGGTAGCTGCTGCTATCGGTGTATGAATGTGTGTGTGACTGGGTGAATGTGTACAAAAACAATGTAAAGCGCTTTGGGTCTGTGATAAACGGAGATATAGCGCTATACAAGTCCATTTACCATTTACCATAAAAAAAAGTTTCACAACAGGATCTCGTAATTACGAGAAAAGATGTGTGTGTGTGTGTGTGTGTGTGTGTGTGTGTGTGTGTGTGTGCAGACGAGGTGAACCTAGCCATAGGAAAACGTAGGCAACAGCCTTGGTTTCCGGACTACAATGGGCCCCTTAATCAATGGGGAGGGGGGTTAAATAAAAATTAAACATTACAACTTATTTTAAATATTTGTTTACTGTTCATTCATTAATCAGCGATCGCATCAGGAAATGAGGGACAGATAGATAGATAGATAGATAGATAGATAGATGGATGGATGGATAGATGGATGGATAGATAGATGGATAGATGGATGGATGGATGGATAGATGGATAGATAGATAGATGGATGGATGGATAAACCTGTCAATCTTGGTCATGGTTTAGTAACTAGGGGCAACTTAACTAGGGTACACACTCTCTCTCACACACGCACACACACAGAGGAGACACACACACAGTTACACACTCTTTCTCTCACACACACAGTTACACACACACACACAGGAGACACTCTTTCTCACACAGTCACAGTTACACACACACGACGTACACACAAACACACACGACGTACACACACACAGTCACACACACAGTCACACTCACACACATACATACACACACACACACACACACACACACACAGAGGAGACTCACACACACACACACTCACACACACACACAGACAGACAGATGAGAGCAGTGCTTCGCTCTCACGCCCTACTCAAGTCTTGCGCACGAACCGCAAACTTTTCTGACAGAAGTCAAGCCCGGACTTCAAAATAAAAGCGTAACTTAAAAAAATTATTTCATGAAGTAGAAAATTATCATATAGTGTGTGTGTGTGTGTGTGTGTGTGTGTGTGTGTGTGCGTGCGTCTGTCTGTCTGTCTGCGTGTGTGTGTGTGTGTGTGTGTGTGCGTGCGTGCGTGCGTGCGTCTGTCTGTCTGTGTGTGTGTGCGTGCGTGCGTCTGTCTGTCTGTCTGTCTGTCTGCCTGCCTGCCTGCCTGCCTGTCTGCCTGCCTGCCTGTCTGTCTGTCTGCCTGCCTGTCTGTCTGTCTGTCTGTCTGCCTGCCTGCCTGCCTGTCTGTCTGTCTGCCTGCCTGTCTGTCTGTCTGTCTGTCTGCCTGTCTGTCTGTCTGTCTGCCTGTATGTCTGCCTGTCTGTGTGTCTGTCTGCCTGTCTGTCTGCCTGTCTAATTTGAGCTTTTAGGATCTGAAAAACTTCTTCCTTTATTTTTATAGAGCAGCGGAGTCGACTGGCTTCCTGTTATGTCTAGCTGTCTGGTTGCATGACACACACACACACACACACACACACACACACACACACACACACACACACACACAGAAACAGGCTACAGACACTCACACACCCTTTGCAGCAATTGTTAGTCTCTTGGAAGAGTAAGGAGGAACCACCTGCACTGCTTCACCATCAATCTTTACTGAGGATGTTGTACTCATTGTTATCGCCTGAGCCCTCTTCTTGAATTTGCATCAGCTGTAGCCTGACCATCCATGCGTCAAAATGGTGTTACCGACTGCCTTTGCCTCATCAACATTTACAGAAAGGTGTGCATGGACCCCAGAAGAGATGCTACGCAAGCTCTGATCCGAGCAGAAAGGATATCTTTCATGAAGCCTCAACTGTGAGCAGAACTTTGTCACGTGTTCGTCTTGCATCCGTCATGTCCTTGTTCTGTTCCCCGGTGTAGTGATTCACCCCTGTTAGCTCTTGCATGGCGCTGTTGACTCCTGCACAAGCTGGTATGGAGAGAGCCATGTCAGACGTTATGGCTCTGTCATCCCCTCCCTCTTGTCAGGCCACCACTGCTTTCATGCTTCTCATTAGAACCTGCTCAATGACAAGATCCATTGACAGGCCAGCCCATAGGCGATCACTCCGTCTGACCACATGGAATCCCTCTACAAATCTCTTGTAAATATTAGGATGTTCCAATTGGAGCTTGAACATCCGCTGCACATAGATGCGAGCGGATTTGGTGTACAGATTATGCCCAGATGCTGCCATGTAAGGAAGCATTTCTGATATTGCCTCAAGGTGCAGTTCCCAATTCCCATTACGTTCAGCTCTCAGAAACTTGCGAAGTATGTCAACCATGTCCATGTACTGCAACCAGAGGGCAACAGTCCTGCTAGAGGATTTCAAGGATTCAGTTTTGTCTTTGAGTAGATCCTTATTCTGAGTATCACATTAGAATTGCAACCTTCTGCAGACACACAGATCCCTCCATCAGCTGTGTAAAGGTCAGTAACTTCATTGAGATCAGAGTTTTCTAATGGGTATTCTGTATCTCCTTGCAGCTGAAAGGGAGCCATACCAAGTGCATCGGACAGAATCAGGCCATTCAGAACGCCATCAATAAGGAGGTGTGCACGCACAGCCCGTGCAATTGCCTTCCCTGTCATCATGTGCACAACAGCATTGGCTGCATAGAAAAGCTCCATCACTTCCTGCAACCCAGCACCAGCCATGAGATGCCCAATGGACCCCAAAAAACTCATCTCAGTGTGGAAGCCCCCAAGTCGCAGGACTATGTTGCCCAAGTCACTTCCCTCTGGCTCAGCTTCTATGATCAGAAGGGCCTCCCACCAGAGTGGTTGATCGAATGTTACATGTGGGTGGTATTGTGGCGTTGGACATGTTCACATAAATCCCAATGTGGAGTAGATGGCCGTGGGGTCATTGGGGCTCATATCAATCATTGGGAGAAAGACAAAGGATGATTTCTGGTGAGTGCCACGCTGTGCGAATTGCATCATACCAGACCATGCTGGCCTTGTGAGGCAAACATGATGGCTACTTTTCCTGCTAAGGAGTCCAGGTCGGCTGTCGGGTCCTGTGCTGTCATAGTGACAAGTTTCTGGTAAGAGTTTATAAAAAGTCTACACAACATTCATGCAAATATAGAAAAAGTCACTTTGATGTTCTAAGACTACTGACGACTTCCGCAAAATCATTGAATTCACCCTTAACTATTCACCTGAATAGTTTCTGATGTTGTATGTGGTATCATTGCAATCCCTGACCATGAAAGATAGTAGACATCACTAGTTATGTGTTATTATGTCTGGTTCTGGAGTTAAGTGATGAAAAATGCACTAGGCTATGGCAGAAAGTAAAATGGTCGCCACGGCAACCATGATTCGATTTTGCAATGGCTAAATATCTGAAAATGTTCAGGGCCCCAAACTGTATAAGTGTACCAAGTTTCATGCTTTTCTGAAAAGGTTAACAATTTGGCACATATCCCCTCTACCACAAAAAAAAAAAAAAAAAAAAAAAAAAAACAAAGTACTGTAACGGTTTTAAAATTGGTATAAAGTTATGGTTAAGAAACCCTTAGAAAAGTACTTTCCACCACATGGATTCCTTAAGACTTTTAGTATGTTATTATTTACATATTCACGACAAAAACAGTTAAATGGTTTCTGTTGCAATTTGTTTGAGGTCCACCCTATTTTCTCACAAAATGCCTGTACTACATAGCTGTTACTGTTTTTGTCTAAAAAATTTGTGCTAAAAACAATGTCCGAGGAGAAACAAAATGCTCGTCTCCTAAAGATGACCAAAGTTCTGAAACGCTTTAAAGTTTAGAGCTGAATATCTCGCCAATCCAAACCCCATAGTCAACCTTAAAGATTAAAGGCAGTCAGCTTTTCGTCGAAGTCCCAGCAGAAACTTCCTTTTTGTGTTCTTTTATCTGGAAATGTTCACTGAAAAGAATTGTCTAATGCTTTGATTGTAATTAAAAGTTAAGGGGATTTTTTTTATGCTGAAAATGTGATCATAATGTGTATTATTGATATTAATTAATTCAAAAACTGGCTAACTGTAAAGATACCTATACATAACCAAGCTGTGTGATAACTTCTGTTATTTGAAATAACAAAATATAACACCATGTCAGATTTGGAGAAGTAGAGAGCTTCTCGTGATGAAAGAATGTGTGTGTGTGTGATTTAAGCCCTGTGTGTGCCTTGTGTACATGGAGACAGGGGAAGGGGCAAATGCCTCAGTGATAAAACATTTTTATTTGGGCTACCCGACACAGACAAAAATGTGAACTCAAGAATGAAATCAAACCTATCCAAAACGTTATGTTGTTGTGCGTAAATTATGACATCTAGAGCAAGCAATGCGGATGGGATGATATGTTAAAAGCTGTTTACCCTGGCAGAATGATGAGCATTTGTTTTGAGAAACGTGTTACTGCTCATATTCATTCTGTTTCAGATGCGAGAAGAAGACGAAGCTGACATGCTTCAATAAGGACGAATTGGACACTGAGGAACAATCTGAATAGGTTATGGTACTATTGGATGCCTAACCATTCCCAGTGACTGTGTTAAAAAGGACACTTTGCGTCGGGATGCCAAAAAGGGACTTGTTGACCATCAAGAAGATCTAGGTTCCTGTTCCCTGGCTACTGGCAAAGACTGTCCTCTCTGAAACTGTACAAAGGCATTGTGCACCAGCACGTTTGACTGTAATGTTGACTGTGCTTGATATATATATTCTGCTTGAATGAAATATATTTACTCATTTTTCCCTTTTTTTGCTTAGAGGTGTTACATGAATGTTTCATTAAATGTTATAACAGGAGGGATATGTTAACGAAACTTTGTTTCATTATATATATTATAACATTTTGATGAAGGTAACACATTACATACTGTCTTGCTATGAACTTTGTTTGACCTCACAAGAGAGGTACTGTGTCCTTGCAGAAAAGGAGTAGATAGACTCCCACATTCCGTTCTCAGATAATATTCATGCAACTGTCTTACTCATCTTGCAAGAAACTCAAGGACATTGTATGAATTGCAACATCTGTTTTTAAATCTGCCAAACTCTACCTGTTTTAATTAGGCTATATTGTACTTTCACCCACTTAATTTTAATTGCTGCCACTCTTCACCACTATGTAAATGTTTCAATTGTTTTTTTCTCTCTTCACCTGTTGTAGGGTATTTGATGTTTTTGCATTGAATATTGTTTATGTATTGTTGTTTTTCCTTTGAATTTGTTTTGAACTCGATGTCATTGTAAATGAGGGTCACCCCTCAATTGGTCTCTCGAGGATAAATAAAAGTTAAATGAAAAATGAAATGACTCAATGTTCTGGACACACAAACCTAGTGTGTTTTCGCATACACCATCTCACTGCATATAATCTCATGTACAACTATTCAGTCTTTGTCTCAATCCATCTATGCTTAACAATGTAAGACTTGTGATGCATTGATTGATTCCCTTGTATGCTGTTACAAGTAAACTCTCTTCTGCTTCGAAGATGCCTGACTCAAATTCTTTTATTACAAACACTTGGGTTGTTTAATGATAGAATTCCTTTAACATAGGCTATGGATCTTGTCTCCTGTTGGCATCTGGCCACATCACCTCATCCACGTCACAGGCAATCTCCTCCCTTGCCAAGCAACGGGGGAAATATAGCCTTGGTATCCAACCTCTTGAAGAATTTTTTGGAAAGATTGATCCACTATATTTTCATTTAGACACATGAAAAAATATAGAAAAGCTTCTGAAAAAAAGTTTATATTGCAAGTTCATGGTTTTGGCCAACAAAAGAAAAAAACATAACAAATAGGTAGGATCGCAGTTCGACAAGCAATTCAGTGTGTCTCTATGAACTCTGAAACAATTACAGTAAAAAAAAAGTGTTGTAAGGAACAAGCAGTGATTATGGAATCCTTTGATACTGCTTTCCTGCTTTGCTGCCTGGCCACACGCTCATCGACATCACATGCAATGTCATCCTTTGAGAAGCAACAGCGAAAATATTCCTGATATCCAGTCAAAATGTCTTACAGTAATTATGGAGCTACTGTGTAGATGGGCTGGACTCTCTGCCCAGCCTCCTATATTGTTAGGCCATGATCTATAACATGGTCCACTATAGTGACCCTGTCTCCATCTGTTGTCTCCTTTGTCATCGTCCTCCTGCCGCTCTCTCTTGTCCTCTTCCCTGACTCTTACTGTCTCAGCAAGGTGAGCTGAGCTCATCAGGAGGTCTAATCTGTAATGCTAAGGCTCACACTGATTGGTATTATATTAGCTTTATTTTCTATTTTTCATGTGTGTGAGTCTGTGTGCTTTTCCAATTTTAGTTGTGTTTTATATTATGATTGGAGGAGATTTCATTTTTGAACAATGTGTCTTATGTGAAAAACAGTATGTAGTGTTTTGCAAGAAGTGTGTTGGAGAATGTCATACACAGTGCAAAGCACTTATTGTGTTTGTGGGGTTGGTGCTTGTGTTTAGAGCATGGACACCAAAGTTAGAGGTTTTGATGCTTTGGGCATAGCAACCACTATTAGTGTTTAAGCATTAGGCACAAACTGTAACCTGTGCACTGTGTAGCATGATGTTATACAATTGACTAGTTTAAGTTATATTTATAATTTTATTGATTTGTCCGCTTCAAGCAATGGCACAATACATTTTGAAGTATTGCTTAAGGTGGTCAGGCATGTTGTGTTTTACCTGGGGCTACACCCAGATGTGTGCACATTGCACAATGCATGAACAATGCAATGAATAGGGTGTGAACAGAGCATGCTCAGGTGTCCTTGGTGATTCCAATGCAGGCTTATTTTAAGCCTGAGTTTAGTCACAACCTTATGTGCATTGTCTGTATTTGCTTGCAAATAAACTAAGATGATTAACACCAAGTGGGTGGGAAATGAACAAAAGAAAGATACTGTACATCACAACACACCACAGAGACTGGTGTACAAATGTATTGATTTATTATCCGTTTGTACAGCATGTACACGTCAACACATGCATGTGGGTTGTACTTTTGTATAGTCATTTTAGATTGTCAGCAAATAAAGGTAAAACAGCTGTATGTTCTGTCCTCACTTCCAGGTTCATTATCAGCATTGGCTAATATCAGAAACCTCTGTATTTACAGCAGTGCTGAGAGAGCAAACTCCAAGCTTGATGAAGCTCTATCCGCTACTGCAAGGTTGTGTCAATAAATGATGCGACAGTTGTACTCTTGTTGATTTAAAAACGTTTAGTCATGCTGCATTCAACACAGCAGAATAAATTAGATGATGTGAAATGACGAATGTGTGGAGATAGCTGAATGGATGAGCAAATATGTTTGAATTGATTTTTCTATATTCTGTGTTCCATTCGCGTCAAAGAAAGAACAACATCTCACTGCAGCTGATGCTGTGCAATTCTGTATGTGACGAATAAATCAAACTAAACTAAACTAAACCAAACTGATGGTCAGTGCTAACATTTGATATACATTCAAGAGGTAGTATTTTTCAAACTGCAGAATTGTGAACTTCCATAAACTCTATTGCTAAAATCATACAGGTCTATTTATATCATGTTTTCTTACTGACAAATGTTATTAGTGGTTTATCGGCATGCATCTCGTTCATGCCTTAAACTCCTAGACTCTGTATTTCACTCTGCTTTGAGATTCATTACAGGAGATGCTTATGATACACACCATTGTGTTTTATATGAAAAGGTTGGGTGGTCCTTCCTTAAGGAGAGACGTGATGCACATTGGCATATTTTTATATATAAAGCCCTGACTGGAAAGCTACCACTCTATTTGACAGAAATGCTGCTTATTTCAGATGGGCTTTATCAAACCCGCTCAACTGACATGCTCATGTTATATGTTCCCTATGCCCGGTCTGAGCTTGGTAAAACCGCTTTTAGCCATAGTGCCCCTGACTCCTGGAACAGCCTACAACATACAATTAAAATAAATACACTCATAACTGTTAACCAATTTAAAATTATTATTTAATCAGCCTTCTCACACTTGTAACTGTTTTAATTTCATTGTCTCTTTCATTCAATTGATCTGAATGTTTTAAATTGTTGTTGTCTGTGTGTGTGTGTGTGTGCGTGTGTGTGTGTAAACTTGTTATGTATTCTCATTGTATACTGCATTCAGAACTCTCGGGACGGCCATTGTAAAAGAGGGTCACCCCTCAATTGATCTTTCGAGGTTAAATAAAGGAAAATTAAATTAGAACAATCCATTTTTGGATTTCTATCCTATCTGCCAATATACCATTTGGGTTCAAGCTGAGTTTTTGCCATTGTACTATTGTTTTTCTTTCATATTATTTGCCTGATTCTGCATCTTAAATAACCGTGAGATGGAATGAACTAGTAACATGACATTTTGCCCAATAGCTGGAGATTATGTAGAAAAGGTTCCCAACCTGGCCACACGGTGGCACTATAATCAACAGAAGAAAAATACTGTTTTATAAACAAAACAGTGAAAAAGCAGTAAGTCCCATTGACTTACCCTGCATTCCGAATTGCATACTTTCTACTATATAGTATGTAGAAAAAATATTTAGGATGTCCCGATTCTTGTGGCCAGATTTAGGATGGTTAGAAGTACCCGGATGTCCATTTCATCTGGCGATTTTTAGTGTTCAAACCAGAATGCTATTTTTGGCGATTCTGACCCACAATCCGTGCGTACGTGAACTAACTACATCGATTGCTTCCATATGAAAACAGGATGCGTCTGATATAAAAGCAAGAGGCAAGATCAAGGCTAGTCACAGTGATGAAATAAAAGAGTAAAGGTATGTCCCAGTAGTATGCCTACTGCATCCCAACTAGATTATTTTTCTTGTCGGATGTAGTATTGTTGTGCCTACACAGAGTGTCTCATTTGAAATGTTGTAATGGGTTAAGACTGATGCCACAGTGCATTCCAAGAGACTAAAGTCTAACGCATGTTTACATAAGTTTCTCTGTAGATGCACTCATCCCAGACCCCTGCGGAGGTCATAAACTCATTTAAGATGTGATAGTCCCTTTTAAAAGGTTGGTTAATCCTACCAGACCTTTGGGGACTGAGTCTCTGCAAGTTCCAAAGGGATGAACTCTATTTGGAAGCTACCATAAAGTTCAAACTAGACATGGTAAGCCCAGGGGCACCTGCTGTGTTTACCTTTATCTCAACTGTGAGACACAAGCTTCAAAGCTTTCTTTTCCTAAGGAAGGAAGAGCATTGTATTGGCTGGTTTGAATGTAAACACTGCTTGCTGATTAGACAACTAACTTTTGATTGGATGAGAATGCATTTGGACTGTTTTAATACAGGATGCAAGACTCTCATCTTTGCCATTCGCCTCCGGCTTCCAGCCGTGATAGAAGGTACGACATGCTTAACCCTGAGGCCTAGGATTAAGCAACTCCAAGTCCCAGTCTTTATAATCGCTGGACGAGTTGATGGACTGCTTGGAACATCTTCTTCTGTTTTCCCGGATTCGAGAGAGAGTTTTCCTACAGAAAACCGCTTCACCAAGAGCTGAAGCACACCTCAACCTCTCAAAATAGGACTTAAGACGCTAGTCAAAAGCAGCAAAGACGCAGGATCCCTTCATCAAAACGCCTGCACTGCCCGCTCTACGGACCGGAGCCAGCCACAGCGGACCCGCCGAGAAGTGAAGCTCGCCTATCACTTAGGCTATCTGCCGCCTTACGCTGCCCAGACGCAGCGCCAGCAGAGAGCAAGGCCCGACGCCGAGGAGTTCTCCGTCTCCTCCTCTCCTTGCCTATGCTGCCCATCGGGACCGCAGACAGTCCGCTATTGCCAAGAAGAGCGTGATCCTGCTTTCCTTCCTTGGCATGGTGGGAGGCACGCTGTCTTGTCAGCTGAGCTGGTCTCACACCACTAGCCTCCACAAGACGCGCCCATCAGCGTGACAAGGCCCGGCAAGCGGGCCTTTCTCCTCCTATCTACTCCAGCTGCCTTCAACCAATCATCGCCGGACCAAGCGATTCACGTGAGGCTATTGTCTGGGCTAAGATAGTTATTTTATGTTGTTCATTAACTTGAAGTAAACGTAAGAGCTGACGAGCTCACTATTTCCTTTTTTAAAGTAATTCTGACTCACTTATGTTTTACATAAGTGTTTTTCGCTCACAGTGTTTTTCTCCCGTTAACCGGGAATGTATTGATGTGTTGTTGCTGTCACTCTTATAGCCGGTGAATTCTTTCCTCTTTATCAATTCAACTCAGTGTACGCAAATGCGCATTTGCAGTCACTGTGTGATTGGAGGAAATAGTTCACTACGCGCTGCAGCTGCAGTTACTGTCTTTTGTTTTCTCTCCTTCTCATTTCTAACTACGCACATCACACACACACTGACACTCGTGATTTCCCCCTCAAGTATTCATAATGAATACATGAGCGTTGAGTTTTCTGTAATTCTTAGTTAAGATCGCGTGAAGACAAACCCAAAGTCTCCCTGCATCATCCTTTTTAATTCTTATGTGTTTGATTGAAACAGGTTACATACACGCTTTGCATGCTACTTACCCTACTGATTAAAGGTAGAATATATAACTTTTAGGAGTTGGTCCACATTGCTATTATAATGATCTACCCGTGGCTTAAAAGCCACCTCCTCAAACTACTGCGTGATCAAATTCTCGCTATCTCATTCATCTAATTTCTAGAGTATGTTCCCTCTGTCACACACACACACACACACACACACACACACACACACACACACACACACACACACACACACACACACACACTACACATAGATAGAAATACATGGGTTTTATAATCTAAACTGTTCTTGTTACTGCTTGTGCTTTGTTTGCTTTCTTACATTAGATTAGTTAATGGTTATTGACTTATGTGTATCGTTTTAATCAACTTGCTCAAGTAAATAAACCCTTACATTTTTGATTTTAAGATGCAGTGCCTGTGATATTTGTGTCTTGTATTTCACTAATGGCTGGTAAATAAGGTTTATGCTCTAATATTCACTCCTTCATTATCTTAAATGTACATTGTAACCAACTTTGACATTTTCAAGATAAACCTTTAACATTATGAGACTGTTTTCTGATTTGATACAAAGTTCCCTTTTACAAAGGGTGGTGCTCCGTAGGTATTAATAAGTAATTTGATTAGCTGGACTAATTTAATTGATCATTAATTAACAATTTTTCTTAATATTATAATTTCCATGAAATTAATAATATTCTTGACTTTGACCAAATCTACCCCTTATGATTCCCAACAGTATGTATAATACAAAAAAGAAAGTATGCGATTCGGAACGCAGGGAGAGTTTGACACACAGGTTCAGCAGAGAGTTCTCAACTAAAAAACCTCTCGGACCATAAAGGTTCAATTAGATCAGTGGTTCTCAACCTTTTTTGAGCAAACGCCCACCTAACCTTACCGAGATACTCTAGCGCCCACACCCCCCCCAAAAAAAAAAAAAAAAAAAAACACAAACACAAACTCACACACACACACACAATTAAGAATATGTTTTGGCTACATCCTCTATCAACAATAAAACATATTTTCTGTGCTGTTTTGGTTTCTTATAAGAATTATTTAAAAAAAAATCCCAATATGAGCCTGTTCATGATAGGTGAGATTTAACCCACTGTCAGTTGGCTGGTTGCATAAAAAGAAAAACACTTTACTTCAGCATTGGGTTGTAATCCTTGAGATCCCCCAGTACCGAACATAGCCCATTAAGAGGGCATTGCTGTCGGTAGCTGTTGTCTCATCTAACCATGCTGAAGGGGACACGCACGCAGGGTGGCACACAGCTGCTGCTCATTGTCGAGCGACATCTCCCGTATGCTCGGGCAACAGTATCGCATTGAGCGGGATGGCTTTGATGACTGGCGCATCCCGCTCCATGACTGTCGATATTGCTTCTTTTATTGCCGACTACTAAAGACTCACCCACAGTGAACGGGGCCAGACTTAGCAATTAATAAAGCGATGTTGTAGGACGGCTCAACCCGTCGTTTTGATTGACGTTCCGGGCCAGAATAGAGTTGATGTAAATGTCTTGAAATGTTGATCCCCCGTGAGACTTAAAGTAGGATGGATCTTTAGCTGATTTTCGGGATGTTTTTTCACTAAATGTTCCTGTAGTCGCGAGGGTTTCAAGGGTCTCATTGAGAAACACCTGATCGTAGAGCAGGCACATTGGTAAAGTGGTGCTCATCGGTGTGACGGATAAATCCATAACTAATGTAATTGGCATTGTACTGCCGGGCACTTTTCTTGCTATCCGCCATGCTTGTTTATGTTATGTTATTAAAGTTGAAAAGAAGGAAAGCTCGTAGAGCCTCGGGGGTAGCACCATAGGAAAGCCCATCCCAAAATTAGTCTAGTAGGCCTCTTTAAATGTCAACTTTACCTTTTCAAGGAGAGTTATTTGACGATCGCCGTTCCGGCGATCCTGGTTAAAACCCCCTTATCCTAACCCTAACCCTAACCCTAACCCTCTTACCCTAACCCTAACCCTAACCCTAACCCTAACCCCAACCCCAACCCCAACCCTAACCCTAACCCTAACCCTTAACCCTAACCCTAACCCTAACCCTCTTACCCCAACCCTAACCCTAACCCTAACCCTTAACCCTAACCCTAACCCTAACCCTAACCCTTGGCTGATTCCTCTGCCGCTAAGGCTTTGATTGGCTGGTTGTTCTGATTCAAAGACCTCTGATTGGCTGTCTGCAGAGCCTTCTCTTTTCTAAGGCTGTGACAGGCAACAGACCGCAGAAGATAAGGAGAGAATAGTTAAAAAGAGGTCGAGGGGTTAGAAACATGAAAATTTAAAATAGGCTGTTTATTTCAGGTAACCTATTTTTGCAGTCAAAAGATTGATAAGATTTTTAAGAAAGTTTAAAAATATTTATTTATAAAAAAAAAAAAAAAAAAAAAGCTCTCGTGTCCCAGCCTGGTCCCAGCGCCCCCTAGGTTGTACGAACGCCCCCCAGGGGACGGTGCCGCCCCGTTGAGAAACCCTGTAGTAGATGAATGAAAATACTTATGAAAAGACCGACATTTCTGTATTATAAATATTTGTTTTGGTTGGCCTTATGGAATATTCTAATATTTTGAGATGCTCAATTTCTAGTTTTCATGAGCTGTAAGCCTGAATCCTGTACATTTTAACAAAAAAATGCCTGAAATATATCACTATATATCTAATATATCTAGAATATATAGAACTTTCACTTTTTAAATTAAATTAGATTTAAAAAAATAGCTTTTCCATGATATTCTATTAATATGAGTTTCACCTGTATATATATATGTGCCACTGAATATATATATATATATATATATATATATATATATACAATCACAGCTAACTTCATACTAACTTCATACAACTTCATACTTCTTTTATTACTAAGATAGTTTTGCCTTTCCTTTATAATTTTTTTATTAAATTTTTGTCTTTTCTATAAAATATATTTCTTAGATTCCCTCCTCGCCAGGCCCCTCTGGGGTCGCGTCGCCACGCCCTGCCGCTCCGGGGACTCCCCCCTACCCCCTCACCCCCACATCGCCAACACATGTTCACCCAGGCCCTACCTGGCCATTTCAAACCCACCCGCCACATTTCACGTCCCAACCGCAAGCTCCAGGACTGGTCTTTTAAAGGCAGAAGACCAGTCCTGGTGCTAGGCGATAGTAATATCAGTAGAATCCCCCCACACACCAACCCAGACATACAACTGGACAGTTACCCCGGCGCAAATTTCTATCACTTCACCGAACTCCTCAAAAAATCCACCCCAAACCCCACAACAAAGGTGGTCGTCCTCTCCGTCGGCATCAACAACCGGGACCAGGACCCCAGGCAGACGTCCTGCAAACAACTGAAGGCCCTTTACAAACAGGCTGAGCTTGCCTTCCCCAATGCCGACATTTACTTCCCCATTATGAATTTCTCCCCCAACCTCACCCCCAAACAACAACACAACCTTAAAATAATAAACAACACAGCAGCCACACACATTCCAATTCTCACAGAAATACCTCATGACACTTTCACCACGGAACCGGACAACATACACTGGGAACCCGTCACAGCCAAATCCATTTTCAACAACTGGTGCTCACTCCTAAATTTATAACTCCGCCCAAACCCAACCCGGCTACCACCACACAACCCCCAACCCACACCGACCCCAACGCTGACCTGGGACTGAGTTCCACATCCAACATTCTCAACCTCTCCAAACTTTTCACCCCATCCCCAGCCCAATCCGCCCTCCTGGAGAGGGGCCTTTCATACATCCCCCGTCCATCCACCTTTGACTGGGAGGAACTTCATAGGGACCTGCATCACTACCACAGAAGACTCAAAATCACCAACCACTTTCACTCCAGACCCACCACACATACAAAATCACTATTCACCTACAGCTCCAATTGGGAACCACTCACAGCCACTCTAGACACCACCACCACAGACTTAATTAAACAAAACCTACGGGCCCTGCGCACATACCGGCCTCCGCCAGATGTCCCCGACAATCTGCCGGAGGCCGAGCGCAGGGCCCTATCACAACTCACCAACAACCCAAACATTATAATAAAACCGGCAGACAAAGGCTCAAAAATCATCATCATGGACAGACACTCAATACCCTACACTACCGACCCATCCCCAATAGCATCCAAACCACAACCCAGACAACACTCCGGACCATCATCCTCTCACTCTACAATAAAAAAATCATCACTTCAAAACAAAAAGACTTCCTTTATGGACCGGACAACCCCCGTGACAGACACTTCTACCTCCTCCCCAAAATCCATAAGGACCCACACACCTGGACCATTCCCTATGAAGTTCCTCCCGGCAGACCCATTGTGTCAGACTGCAACAGCTCATCTTATCACATCTCCAATTACATTGAACACTTCCTCGGGCCCCTCTCCACCAAACATCCCAGCTACATCAAGGACACCTACCATTTCATCAATATCATCCGACCCATGGCTGTTCCCACCACATCATACTTATTCACCATAGACATCGATAGCCTGTACACCAACATAGACACCCCCACCGGACTCCAAGCCATAAGCGCCATCTTCCAAAAGTATCCAGACCACAAAAGACCGGACCCGGAACTCATTCAATTAATAACCACCTGCCTCAACAATAACGACTTCCTTTTTAACAACACACACTACCTTCAAATCCACGGAACAGCCATGGGCCAACGCTTCGCCCTATCCTACGCAAACATATACATGAGCGAGTGGGAGCGAGAGGCACTGGCCAAGTGCACCCATAAACCCCTTCTTTACCTCCGCTACTTGGATGACATTTTTGGAATCTGGACTCACCACATCTCCCTTTTTCAACCATTCATCAACACCCTCAACCACCACCATCCCTCAATCACAGTAAAATACATCATAGATCCGGTACAAGTAAATTTCCTCGACACCACAGTATTTTTCCAACCGTCAGACACCACCCACACCCATCTGCTAACTAAAACCTTTTTTAAACCAACAGACACACATGCACTCCTCCACAAACACAGCTATCATCCAAAGCACACATTCAAAGGCATCATAAAATCTCAAATCATCCGTTTTCACCGCATTTCATCTCTACAATCAGACCTGGACCACTCCATCCAAATTCTTTTCAATTCCCTCCGCACCAGACGCTACAGCAAACGCTTTCTCCGGACCATAAAAAACACCACCTTGGCCGCCCTCGCTCCCACTCGCTCCCCCACACACCCCACTCAGCCTCAGGTCACCAGCTCGGAGCGATCCCCACCCAAAACCCTGGACCTTAACCCCAACCTCATCCCCCCCTACCCTAAACCGGGTCTGTATCCTGCCCCCCCCCCCACCCCCTCACCCTAAGCCCAACTTCCCCTCCCCCTACCCTAATCCGGGTCTGCATCCTGCCCCCCACCCCACCCCCTCACCCTAACCCTAACCTCCCCTCCCCCTCCCCCTAATCCGGGTCTATATCCTCCCCCCCACCCCACCCCTGACCCTAACCCTCCTGCCCCATACCCCAAACCGGGATTGTATCCTGCCCCCCAACCTACCCCTAATCCTAACCCCCTCCCCCCCTCTTTGGTTGGGGACCGCTCCGACCCCACTTCACACTCACCACCACAACCAGTTGTCTCCACCCCTTCAGAGCCCACACGCATCCTCCCCTTTGTCTCCACCTTCTCCCACAGAATAACCCGTCTACACCACACAGTCAAACAAAATTATAATCAAACACTCGCACAACACCCGGCCTTCACTAACCATAACACCATCTCAGCCTATAGAAAGAACCCCAGCCTCCAGAACATCCTCATCCGCTCCAAATATAGTGACCATAGACCCCCCGACACCACACAGCACAGCACCCTGTACAGAAATAGAAAATTCATTATCAACCCACACAGTCAGCAACAATACCCCACCCTTGGTTCTTTCACCCTCAACACCAGCAACATAGTTTATATCATCTCCTGTACCATCTGCAATAAACACTACATCGGGGAAACTAAACACACCATCCTCACCCGGCTCAAACAACACCTTTACAATATTAGGGAAGGTAAGCTCACCACCCCATTGGTCACTCATTTCCAACAACACCCCGTTACCAACCTCATCATCTCCGGAACGGAATCCAACAACCATTGGACCACCGGACAGAGGAAGAGGGCGGAAAAAATATGGATACACAAACTGGACACCACCATACCAAAAGGCCTCAAAACGACAAATAATCATCCTCTTCAACAATAATCCATTCCCCCACTTCTTCCCACCCTGGACCATCCACGCTGCTGACCAGAGCCCCCGCCCCGCTCCCAACATGCTTGGTTTTTATTTTCCCCTCCCTTTTTTTTTTTTTTTTTTTTTTCTAATTTTATTCAAATTATGCTAATTTTTTTTCTTTTATTATTTTAATTCTCACTATTTTAGCTTTTCGGATTTTTTTTTTTTATTTATTTTTTTTTTTTTTATATATACCACTTCCAAATCTTTATTCAAGTTGTTCTAATGTTTTATTTGATCCTGGTCAGCAGCACCCTTTTCTTCCCACCCTGGAGCATCCACGCTGCTGACCACAGCCCCCGCCCCGCACATACTAAGTTTTTCTTGCCTTCTTAGTATTTTTTTAATTATTTTAACTTTTTAATTATTTTAATCTTGAAATTATTTTAATTTTCTAACTACTCTTAGCAATTTTAAATCATTGTTCAAGTTGTTTTAACTTTTTATTTAACCCTGGTCAGCAGCACCCTCTTCTTCTGTCCACTGCAGAGACACCCTGCCTGGGAATCGAACCCTGGTCTCCCGGGTGAAGGGGCAGAGCTTTCCAACCGCACCACCAACACCACTCCCGTTTTTAGATCAATAGGCCTGTGCAACAATATTCCAACAAAGGAACCTCTTAACCCAAACCCTAACCCCACCCCAACCCCAACCCCAACCCCAACCCCAACCCTAACCCTTAACCCTAACCCTAACCCTAACCCTCTTACCCCAACCCTAACCCTAACCCTAACCCTTAACCCTAACCCTAACCCTAACCCTAACCCTAACCCTTGGCTGATTCCTCTGCCGCTAAGGCTTTGATTGGCTGGTTGTTCTGATTCAAAGACCTCTGATTGGCTGTCTGCAGAGCCTTCTCTTTTCTAAGGCTGTGACAGGCAACAGACCGCAGAAGATAAGGAGAGAATAGTTAAAAAGAGGTCGAGGGGTTAGAAACATGAAAATTTAAAATAGGCTGTTTATTTCAGGTAACCTATTTTTGCAGTCAAAAGATTGATAAGATTTTTAAGAAAGTTTAAAATATATTTATTAAAAAAAAAAAAAAAAAAAAAAAAGCTCTCGTGTCCCAGCCTGATCCCAGCGCCCCCCTAGGTTGTACGAACGCCCCCCAGGGGACGGTGCCGCCCCCGTTGAGAAACCCTGTAGTAGATGAATGAAAATACTTATGAAAAGACCGACATTTCTGTATTATAAATATTTGTTTTGGTTGGCCTTATGGAATATTCTAATATTTTGAGATGCTCAATTTCTAGTTTTCATGAGCTGTAAGCCTGAATCCTGTACATTTTAACAAAAAAATGCCTGAAATATATCACTATATATCTAATATATCTAGAATATATAGAACTTTCACTTTTTAAATTAAATTAGATTTAAAAAAATAGCTTTTCCATGATATTCTATTAATATGAGTTTCACCTGTATATATATATGTGCCACTGAATATATATATATATATATATATATATATATATATATATATATACAATCACAGCTAACTTCATACTAACTTCATACAACTTCATACTTCTTTTATTACTAAGATAGTTTTGCCTTTCCTTTATAATTTTTTTATTAAATTTTTGTCTTTTCTATAAAATATATTTCTTAGATTCCCCATTGTACCACTAGGGGGAGATGCTGGACCCTGTCTCACTGTCTCACCATCAGCCTGTCTCACTGTCTCACCATCAGCCTGTCTCACTGTCTCACACATCAGCCTGTCTCACCCATCAGCCTGTCTCACTGTCTCACCCATCAGTCTGTCTCACCCATCAGCCTGTCTCACTCATCAGCCTGTCTCACCCATCAGCCTGTCTCACTGTCTCACCCATCAGCCTGTCTCACTGTCTCACCCATAAGCCTGTCTCACTGTCTCACCCATCAGCATGTCTCACTCATCAGCCTGTCTCACCCATCAGCCTGTCTCACTGTCTCACCCATCAGCCTGTCTCACTGTCTCACCCATCAGCCTGTCTCACTGTCTCACCATCAGCCTGTCTCACTGTCTCACCCATCAGCATGTCTCACTCATCAGCCTGTCTCACCCATCAGCCTGTCTCACCCATCAGCCTGTCTCACTGTCTCACCCATCAGCCTGTCTCACTGTCTCACCAGCCTGTCTCACCCATCAGCCTGTCTCACCCATCAGCCTGTCTCACTGTCTCACCCATCAGCCTGTCTCACTGTCTCACCCATCAGCCTGTCTCACTGTCTCACCATCAGCCTGTCTCACTGTCTCACCCATCAGCCTGTCTCACTGTCTCACCATCAGCCTGTCTCACTGTCTCACCCATCAGCCTGTCTCACTGTCTCACCCATCAGCATGTCTCACTCATCAGCCTGTCTCACCCATCAGCCTGTCTCACTGTCTCACCCATCAGCCTGTCTCACCCATCAGCCTGTCTCACTGTCTCACCATCAGCCTGTCTCACTGTCTCACCCATCAGCATGTCTCACTTATCAGCCTGTCTCACCCATCAGCCTGTCTCACTGTCTCACCCATCAGCCTGTCTCACTGTCTGTCTCACTGTCTCACTCATCAGCCTGTCTCACTGTCTCACCCATCAGCCTGTCTCACCATCAGCCTGTCTCACTGTCTCACCCATCAGCCTGTCTCACTGTCTCACCATCAGTCTGTCTCACTGTCTCACCCATCAGCCTGTCTCACTGTCTGTCTCACTGTCTCACCCATCAGCCTGTCTCACCATCAGCCTGTCTCACTGTCTCACCCATCAGCCTGTCTCACTGTCTCACCATCAGCCTGTCTCACTGTCACCCATCAGCCTGTCTCACTCATCAGTCTGTCTCACTGTCACCCATCAGCCTCTCACCCATCAGCCTGTCTCACTGTCTCACTCATCAGTCTGTCTCACTGTCTCACCATCAGCCTGTCTCACTCTCACCCAGCTCCATAGTAGCGTTGTCTTCCTCCATGCTGATCCTCTGCAGACACAGAGCCAGAAGCTGCTCCATGTTCTCCCTCACTCCTTCCATCGCTCAGGGATGTGGCTCAATATTAAAGGGTCACTGTGTAGTTTCAGAGGAAGGGGCTTTGTTTACATTCACAGAGCCTGCAGTTAGTTTACTAAACATATTTTCTCTACATGTAATTCTTAGTATTGAATAATTCTATCATCATAAATCAAATTATTTTGAGGAACCTGGAACCAAACATAAGACTAGAATATGTTTGTAAACCAAACTGTGGGCCCTGCTGCTGTAAACAACAACAGTGAAACAGTAACTTTTCAGGAAGCTTTCTAACTTCAAACAGTGTTCCAGGGATCACATTTTCCTGTGAGGAAAGTTGGACAGACATACAGTCATTGTGAAGGAGACAGACACTGATGCAGAAATACGTTTGCTCTTCATGTCCAAGTACGAACTGTAAACAACATTCATTTTATATTATGAACCAATTAAAAATCTAAATTTGATTTAAAGTTACAGTGCGCACGCTAGACGACTCTTCAGTGTATCCCCCCTGTCTCCCATGTTTGGTTATTGTCACTCTATGTCTCTTGGCGGGGTAGAACTGTAAACAGATTATCGTTGTTCTGAAACATGTACAATGACAAAATAAATCATCTTGAATCTTGAATCCCACTCTACTGCCACACTGACACTCCCCATCCCATCTCATACACACATGATTGCACTATTGCACTTAAGGACTTGGACTTTTTAAAACATTTTACTTGGATATATATTTTATTTCTACATATTGCTGACACCGTTGATAACGTTGTGTTTTGTTTTAAATATTTTCTCATAGTTGAACTGTGCAACTGGAGGAGGACTGCTCCAAACAACATGTTGTTGTCTTGTACAATGACAATAAAGTTCTATTCTGTTCTATCTTCTAGTCAGAGACTAAAACTGAGAGTTGTGACAGATTGTCTTTAGATGTGAGAGGCGGTAAGTCCTAGTGATACAGCTGTTTAGTTAAACATTGACTATCCCCTGCGCCTGTGACTCTGATATACTGTATATAATAATAATAATAATAATAATAATAATAATAATAATAATAATAATAATAATAATGATAATGATAATAATAATAATAATAATAATAATAATAATAATAATAATAGTGGTGGTGGTGGTGGTGGTGGTGGTGGTGGTGATGATAATAATAATAATAATAATAATAATAATAATAATAATAATAATAATAATAATAATAATAATAATAATAATAATAATAATAATAATAATAATAATAATAATAATAATAATAATGGTGGTGGTGGTGGTGGTGGTGGTGGTGGTGGTGATAATAATAATAATAATAATAATAATAATAATAATAATAATAATAATAATAATAATAATAATAATAATAATAATAATAATAATAATAATAATAATAATTTAGTGAAATCAGTGAGAATCGGTTTGAGAGTAAAACAGAAAACAATGTTTTTATTAAATAGATTCATCAGACGTTTCTATCGGCTAACGGTTCATACAAAAATACATTAGTTCAGTTTCAACGTAAACAAAGAGATCGATCAGCTGACAGGTGATGTCACACCTCGGGTCAGGGGTCAGGGGTCAAGGTTAACTTAACCCCTGACCCTTAACCTGAGGGAGAAGAGAGACTGTCAAAATAAAAGCTTTTGTTTGTCAGAGTTAAATCACAAACTGAAGCTGTGCCTCGGATGCGACGTCATGTTTCTACAATAAAAACATTTCAGCCTCAAACTTTATCAGCAAACATTCAGGGACATTCAATAAAACTTTATCGACTAGAACACTGTAAGCCTAGCTTAGCGCAGGGGAACTGTGAGCCTAGCTTATTGGCTTTAAACAGACAGGTGACGCTTTTAACAAACTGAACACTTACCCTGCGTTCCGAATCGCATACTCTTTTTTCTTTTTTCTATTTTACATACTACATCCAACGATAAAAAGAATCTAGTTAGGATGCAGTAGGCATACTATTGGGACATACTTTTAATCTCTTATTTCATCATAACATTGCGCCTTGATCTTGCCTCTTGCTTTTATATCCGGAGCTCACCGCATCAATTTAGCACAGAACACATCGAGATTGATAGGAACACAGGCGCCGACAAAACAATAAAAGCTCTGTGTTCACTGCAGGTAACAATCTCAAAACAGAGACACATACGAGCATGTCCACTGTTCTTTGACTGGTTCGGATGGGAACAATAACCTTCCGTGCGTTCGTTGTTGTGTAAATACCATATAGGAGAATCATATTATCAAGAGCGATCGCTCGTCACTTTTATTACCGCGGGAACTCCTCGGTCTCGACTCCAGCTGTTCAGTGGAGCTGGCCGTGCTGCAGCTGTTCAGCGGAGCTGGCCGCGCTGCTTTGAAAACGGAGCCGGTGGGTGTTGACGGACGTGGAGCATGGAGCAAAACCGTAGGACAACGCACGCGCAGCCAGTGGAATTCCGGGGTTACAATCTTGGCCGGATGAAGTAGGACATCCGGGTACTTCTAACCATCCTAAATCTGGCCACAAGAATCGGGACATCCTAAATCTTTTTTCTACATACTATATAGTAGAAAGTATGCGATTCGGAACGCAGGGTTAGTGTCCTGTAAGCTAAGTAGCTTACTAGCTTAAATACTGTTAACTAATTTGGAGCTAGTGAGATATTGTGGCTGATAAGTGCTAGCATGTTAGCAGTTAGCTCTGCAGAGGGCTGAAACCCTGTGCATCATTTATTTCACATTGGTTTCAGGTATGTGTCTTTGGGCTAAGCTAGGCTAAGCTAGGCTAACGTCAAACGTGGGACTTTGTGTTTGCTGTTGTGCTTGTGGCCGGTTCATCTATCGCACAGATTCATCTTTACATTATTTACAGTCTCAGAATGTTTTGGTTCAAATCGTTGACAAAACTTCTTTGGAATTTTATAAGCAAGAAAACTTTGTGTCATTTCACTTCATCACAAATTACATCAAAATCAGTTTCAGAAACAACATGAATGTGTGAAACTTAATTCACAGAAATACCGACTATCATATTAAGAGAGAATACAGTATAGTATGTAGTATACAGTAATACAGTACGTACAGCGCAGCAGGTAGTTTCATACTAAGAACTGAGTTAAATAAATATGTCAGTTTCAGTCATGAAAGGACGACAGTTGGTTTTCAGAGATCGTTAATTCATCAACACAAACAAACAACCTCGGTGCAAACAGCGCATCTGTAAACATGGAAGAAGTGTCTTTAGTTCTGTCCTTCAGTTTGCGACTGAAGTGGAGAAAAGCTCAAAGACCAGAAGGTAAGGGTCAGGGTACAGAGCCTTTATAGAGCAGGGAAAGTTAAGTTAAGTCAAGTCAAGTCAAGTCAAGTCAAGTCAAGTCAAGTCAAGTCAAGTCAAGTTAAGTTAAGTTAAGTTAAGTTACTTTATTAGTCAGTGGTTACATTGACCTCTTACCGCATATCCCCTCTCAAGTTACCACAATGCAGAGGGGGTTCTCACACAGGGTCAGCTGTAGTACAGCGCCCCTGGAGCAGTTTGGGGTTAAGTGTCTTGCTCAGGGACACAATGGTAGAGATGGTGGGCACCGTAGATGTAATAGCAGCCACTACTAGTTTTACAACTAACACCCTCCTGTCCGGTGCCGGGGATCGAACCAGCGACCTCATGGTTACTGGGAGGAACCAGAGACCTCATGGTTACTGGGAGGAGGAACCAGAGACCTCATGGTTACTGGGAGGAGGAACCAGAGACCCAATGGTTACTGGGAGGAGGAACCAGAGACCTCGTGGTTACTGGGAGGAGGAACCAGAGACCCAATGGTTACTGGGAGGAGGAACCAGAGACCTCATGGTTACTGGTCGACCACCTTTTCTCTAGGCCATCCTTCTACCTCAGGGGGAAGGGGGGGTAAGGTTAGGGTAGGAAGCTCAGAACCAACAGCACCAAGAAAACCTTGAATCTGCTCCAATCAGGGTTAGGAGGTAACGGCACGGGGGGGGGGGTCAGGAGAGTACAGGGGGTACAGAGCCTGTAGGGGAGGGGGGTTAGGCTGAGGATGACCCAATCACTAACGTCTTGTTGATTCTAATGTTCACACTGAGACCAGGATTATGTTTCATCACAAAGCATAAAAACAACATCATGATTCATCTGGTTCTGCTTCTGTTTGACATTTATATTAGTTTATTTCAGCAGTTACAGTTTAAAACCTGTTTGAATAAGTTAAATAAATAAGTTTCAGTCAGTTTATAAAGTTCTGTTTGGTGCAGCCCTGGAGTCCCCTCACTAGGCCTTTAAGGGTTAGGGTCCCCTCACTAGGCCTTTAAGGGTTAGGATCCCCTCACTAGGTCTTTAAGGGTTAGGGTCCCCTCACTAGGTCTTTAAGGGTTAGGATCCCCTCACTAGGCCTTTAAGGGTTAGGATCCCCTCACTAGGTCTTTAAGGGTTAGGGTCCCCTCACTAGGTCTTTAAGGGTTAGGGTCCCCTCACTAGGCCTTTAAGGGTTAGGATCCCCTCACTAGGTCTTTAAGGGTTAGGATCCCCTCACTAGGTCTTTAAGGGTTAGGGTCCCCTCACTAGGTCTTTAAGGGTTAGGATCCCCTCACTAGGCCTTTAAGGGTTAGGATCCCCTCACTAGGTCTTTAAGGGTTAGGGTCCCCTCACTAGGTCTTTAAGGGTTAGGATCCCCTCACTAGGCCTTTAAGGGTTAGGGTCCCCTCACTAGGCCTTTAAGGGTTAGGATCCCCTCACTAGGTCTTTAAGGGTTAGGGTCCCCTCACTAGGGTTAGGATCCCCACACTAGGCCTTTAAGGGTTAGGGCCTTTTAGGGCCAGTTACAGTTTGACCTTTCAACAATTATGAAAGTAAGATAGTCCTCTTTTAGAAGATGATGGTTTGAAGTCATGTCGAGCTTATTTTACATTTGTTACTAAATGCATGATGTTTCCAAATCAAATGTATTCATCGTGATCTCAACATCAATCAAAATAACCATGATAATAATTTTAGCCCTAATCGAGCAGCACTGCCCCAACTACCCAGCATGCCTTGGTGCTGGGCGGAGCTAGTGATATAAACCATTTAGAGGGTAAGTAGAAGGAGGAGAGGATTCAGCAGGTTGTGGACGTGTTGCGACACCGATCAGACTCTGCAGTAAACGGTCAAAATCAAAATGCATTTTGAGTTGCGCAGCACAGATCTCAGAGTTCTGGCCCAGATGACCTCACAGCCGCGATACACCTGCAGCCAGGGTAAGGCTGTGTTCAAAAAGCCCTACTAACGTCCTCCCTCCTACATACTCAACATGTATATACTACATACTGTCTACTTAACGGGTTAGGGTGATCGATTGTGTATGCGAGGTTGGTCGGACCGTTTACACTGAAGTATACAGAAGCAATAATGAATTAAAAAAAAACCTTCCAAGTCGTTTGAAAAGACGCAGTTCATTGTGGGACGTCACACACTCAAAGTGACGTTAAAATGAGTATTGGTGGGACGTTATTAGGGCTTTTCGAACACAGTTTAAGCATCAGGATCCCCTAACTACCCAGCCTGCCTCGTTAATCCCCGCTGGACTCTGCGACCTTCTCGGCCAGAAGCTCGCGGAAGGTGGACAGCTGCTTCATCTGCTCCGTCTGCATGGAGTGTCTCCGCAACAGCTTCTTCTTGGTGAAGTCCAGACCTCGTTTGGGGGAAGCCGGCGCCATGGGAACCAGCAGAGCCGGGTTCAACCCAAACCCGTTGGCCCTGTCTCTGCCGGGCCGGTGGTGGCTGAGCGGAGGCAGGAAGCCGGGCCGGGTCAGGGGGTGAGACAGGCTGGGGGTGAGCGGGTGAGACAGGCTAGGGGTCAGGGTGAGAGGGTGAGACAAAAGGGTCCCAGAGCCGCGGCGCTCCAGCAGCCCCGGCGCCCGGCGACGCAGCGTCACCGGGGAAACAGTCTCCAGAGATTCTCTGGATGAACTGGTGAGGAGAGAGAGAGGGGACGCGTTGAAGCGCCTCTCACAGCCCTCCCTCACCCTCTCACCCTCCCTCACCCTCTCCCTCTCACAGCCCTCCCTCACCCTCTCACCCTCCCTGTTCCCCACTCGCTCCACGGACACACTGCAGTCTGGAGAGACAGGCCTGGAGGCCGGGTCAGCCAGGGCCGGGTTAGGGGTCAGGGTGTGAGGGGTCAGGGTGTGAGGGTTCAGGGTGTGAGGGGTCAGGGTGTGAGGGGTCAGGGTGTTACTGTTGGTGAGGTGTGTGTCCGGGTCGTAGGCGTCCGTGCGGCTCAGCTTGGGGTGAGGCTCCGTGTTCCTGCGGTGGATCTGATGCTGCTGCGCTTCATCGGCCCAGTCCTCACAGTCCTCACAGGGCTCGGGCCAGTCAGAGGAGGGTTGGGTGTTAGAGGGGTCAGAGGGTTGGGGGTTCGGGTTAGAGGAGTTTGTTAGTTTGGCGTCGGGCGTCTCGATGCTGTGGCGTCGGGACAGACGAGGTCTTGGTTCTGTGACGGACAGAGCGCTGAGCCGAGCCGCGAGGCCCCAGGGCTCCGAGTTCAGCCGCTGCAGCAGCTTACGGGGCGGCGGGCGCGGGTTGGGAGGGGGAGGGTTAGAGGGTACAGAGTTAGGGTTAGTAACTTTAGTCCAGCTCTCTCCTGGGTTAGGGTTAGGAGGGTTAGGAGGGTTAGGGGGGTGATTCCAGCCGTCTCCTGGAGGCCGAGCTGAAGGCAAAGGCAGCAGTGACGTCAGAGCAAAGCTGAACCTTCCCTCGTGGTCTCCCGGGTTGGGAGTGAGAGTTCCTATCTCCACGTCAGAGGGGGACATGCATCCCGGGGACAGGCCGTCCACCAGGCCGGGAGAGGGCGGTGCGTTCAGGTACTGCTTGGTTTTCTTGGTGCCAGAGGGGGAGGTGTCTGAGGTGATGATGATCACCTCTTTGCCGCGGGCCTTGCAGGCGTCCAGCAGCAGCCTCAGCGTGTCACGGTCGTTGTTGTTGATGGCGGTGACGAGCGCGGAGGAGCCGGCGTAGTCCTTCAGGCTGGGATCCGCTCCGCTCTGCAGCAGCAGCGACATCACTTCCTGCCCGGTGGCCATGGCGACAGCGTGCATCAGCGCGGTGCGTCCGGTCTTGTCGGGGATGTTCGGGTCGGCGCCGCGCTCCAGCAGGTACCGCACCATGCGCAGGCGTGTCTGGGGGTCATCATAGCGACAGAGGCACGCCGCGGAGAGGGGCGTCTCCCCGCGCTCATTCCCCTCGTTGATATAAGCTCCGCCCTCCAGCAGCAGCCGCGTCAGTCTGAGCTTCCCCTGGAACACGGCTTTAAGCAGCGCATTCCCCTCGGCCTGCAACGAGCCTACATCTCCCATGATGCTTTGCTGCTCCTCAGAACTACAGCTCAGCGACAGCCCGTCGGTGAGACGTCACATGACCTGCAGAAACAGAGAAGCCGTGTTAGAGACACATAACGGTTCTATGAGTTTCGGATGACCGCCTGCGCAGGTTGAGATATTATACCAAAATAGTCACCTGTGACACCTGGGTGACCCGGGAATATCTATATATTCCGGAAGTCACTCGAGGATCTGTTCCAACTGGATCTTCTCGCGGTATCTGAGAGTGACAGAGAACTCTGGCGGTCATCCAGAACTCATAGAACCGTAGTTTCATACGTAACTATCGTTCTATTTCGTTCCTACTGACCGCCAGAGGCGGTGCTTTCAGCACTGGATGACTTATACCAGAAAGGTCACGAAGAGTACTCATCAATTAAGGGCTTGCAGCCATCAACAAGACAGCCGCCATCCCACAGGATGAAGTGCAGCAACATTTACTCTGTAGAGCCGCGCAACGTACATGATGAAGACCAGGTATCCAAGGCGCAAATGTCCTGACGTTGACCCCGCTTCAAGGCAGCCCATGACTCTATATGTATTCAAGACCACATCCACAAGCCAGTGGGAGTGTCTCTGTTTGGACAGGGCAGCCCCCTTCCTGCAGCTCCCATAGCAGACAAAGAGGTTATTTGTCTTACGCAAGCTGGTTGTTGCCACAACCTATGCCCTAAGCGCCCGCACCGGGCACAGTGGGTCTGACATTCTTTCTGCATCCCCTGGTGAGCCTAGGGGATTGAAAGCAGCCAACTCGACCGATTGGTTTACATGGTGGGGAGACAATCGTTTGGATAGGAAGGATGGATTTGGCGAGAGCACCACTCCTGACCCTTCTGCATGCCAGCACAAGCGCGCCTGGCTCACTGACAAGGCATGGAGTTCACCGACCGTTTGCAGTCGCAATGGCAAGGAGGAATGCCGTCTTCATAGACAGCCGCGTCAAGTCTGCCTGACTCAGCAGCTCAAATGGGGGTAGACCTAAGGCCCTCAGGACTACTTGCAGAAAGTCACTATCACTGAGCAAGTCCCTGGGACTTCGCCATGTGCCATGCACTACTGTGAAAACAACCTCCACCTGTATGCATAGAGCCATATAGTGGAGAGTGCCCTTGAACTTAAAAGGTATGGACCTCTGACTGGTCGCAATACGTCAACAGTGGGTCCTGGCTATCAGGAGCCACCCTGAGTTTGGGTGCCCTACATGTGTCCGCCTACCTGAGACAGAAGGCCCTGTCTCTCTGGAAGGCACCAAGGCTCTCCTTAGAGGAGTTTTAGTAACGCTGGGATCCATGGCCTTCCTGGCCAATGTGGAGCCACCAAACGTAGGCTGTAACTGCAAAGCTGGACCCCGTCCAGTGTTGCCAGTAAGAATAGAATTGGAGGAAATGCATAAAGCAGGCTGACTGGCCCAAGCATCAGCCAGCGCATCCTGTCATAGGGGACTGGTCCTCTCCATCTAGGAGAACCAAGGGGGACAGTGGGTTGTCTCTTCTATCAGTCGAAGGCAGAGGCTGTATTCCAGCAGCCCCCCCTGCATGAAGTGCTGTAATGGTGACAGGGATGCTTCCACACACTGTTTAATATGCGCAGAGCCAGGGACGGCCCAACCGGAAGAACCCTGAACTGGTACACCTTGCCCAGAAATGCAAAGGGGAGGACAACCTGTGACATTGGGCAGTAGAGACTTGAAAGTAGCATCTTTCAGGGCTATTGACACAACCCGGTCCGCCTGAGCGATAGACTGGAGGACACCTGCAACACGCAGCATGTTAATGATTCCGCCCTCTCAGTCCAGAATGGGGCGAACCCGCCCCACTTCCTGGTACCTGAAATTAGGCTGAGTAGAACCTACCGAGCATCGAGTAGCACCCCCAGGGACTCTGGGGGAGGGCGGAGGCTGGACGCCGACTTCCTGGCGCCTGAAATGCCGACCGTAGCGCAGTGTTACGGCACTGTTCAGAATGTGCTGAGAAGCACTGGCCCCTTGACTGTCCACCTGAATGTGGTTGAAGCTATTGGCACGGGGTACCACAGAGGTTCCCGGCCTGGAATAAGGCAGAGGCGCACGTCGCAGTGCGCAACTTCTGTCTAGCCTGGTCAACCTGAACACTGCGCACCGGGGCCTGAAGCGTCTGGCCTGGGATCACTGGAAGAGAACGGAGGGTCTGTTGACACACCTCCGACTGGGACGACTGCGCCAGCCAACACTGGCGGCGCGCCAACGTCACAGTTGACATCAACCTGCCTAGCTCCCTAAGTCATAATGCAAAGTCTGCAGTGAAGCATCACTGAGGGTCGGTGCTGAGTGACCAGCACCTGACCCCTGTATGGTTTGCGACCAAGCCAGGACTATGTGAGAAAGCAAATTCCCAGATGGCCCCCATGGGCAGCAATGTCGTAACTCCTAGTAAGGAGGTCGTCTGTAATCCGGCACTGGGGCCGAGGGCAGCGCACATCGGTCCTCAGAGCCTCGTCTGGGGGGACAACCAGGGATACTATAGCAGGCTCAATCGGAGCTAACCAGTCCAAGCCCTAACTATCAGAATTGTGCATGGCTGCCAGAGCTCTGCTGTCACTAGTGTGATGGGAGAGAGCACTTAAATCTGGCCAGCATCTACGGAGCTCTGCGAAGTAAGACTCAGAGGGAGGCCCAGAGAAAACGGAGGATTGAGGGCCTGCCGAAAAAAAGGCATTCACAGGTGCAGATGAAACCAGAGCTTCATCTAACCCAATACCTGGCAAGTCACAGACGGACACTGACCCTCTAGCCGAGCTGCCCACCTGTAAGAGACTACAGGACGCAGCTGTGGACAGCATGTCATCCCTGCAGGGCACTTGTCATGGCCATTCTCCACTGAAGGGAGTCCATGAAGGTATCACAAATATGGTTGTTTAGCATGTCAGCAATTTAGCAGGCTAGGCTAAATGATTTAGTAGCCTTCTCAACCAGGCTTCAAGCGCAAGCACCAGAGCAATGTAGCGACACCCCTAAGAGTAACAGTGACGGTGACTTTAGGAAGGCCTAAAACGCCCGACTGTCGAGCCAATTAATTATGCACCTGATGGGGGCGCCCTTTGCTCAGTTGGTAGGGCGTCCCCCCCATGGGCCTCGGCCAGCAGCGGACCCGGGTTCGATTCCAGCCCGCGGTCGTTCTCTGCATGTCATTCCCCTCTCTGCCCCATTTCAACTCTGTCTCTACACTATCAATAAAGCATAAAAATGCCAAAAAAATATCTTTAAAAAAATAATAATAATTACGCACCTGATTATGCAACCGAGCCTCGGTGCAACACCGCTAGAATAATCCAGTGGCGGTGTAAAACTATGCCGCCCACTGGCGAGCAAGTTACAGTAGGCTAGGCAATTGAGCTTTAGGCGAGAGCACACCCAAGCAACAATGCGACCCCTTAAATAACACAGTTCAATTCAATTCAGTTT
>CM049401.1:36340071-36347571 GCA_026929865.2 Hyperoplus lanceolatus
AAAGATGGGTTTTTAGATGGGTCTTGAATGTGGAAAGAGTGTCGGAGTTACGGATGACAGGTGTGAGGGCATTCCAGAGGTGGGGGGCAGATCGGCTGAATGCCCTGGACCCCATGGTAACCAGACGGGCGGGTGGAACAGTAAGTTGAGTGGAAGAGGAGGACCGGAGAGTGCGGGTGGGGGTGTTGATGTGTAGGAGTTCACAGATGTATGGAGGGGCGAGGTTGTGGAGGGCCTTGAAGGTGAGGAGCAGAATCTTGTAGTGGATGCGGGTTTTGACCGGGAGCCAGTGAAGCTGCTGAAGGACAGGAGTGATGTGATTAATGGAGGGGGTTCTGGTGATGATACGGGCGGCAGAGTTCTGGACCAGTTGGAGTTTACGGATGGACTTGAGGGGGAGACCGAAGAGGAGGGAGTTACAATAATCAATGCGGGAAGTGACCAGGGTGTGAACCAAGATGGCTGTGCTATGGGGTGTGAGGGATGGGCGGAGGCGGTTGATGTTGCGGAGATGGTAATAGGCAGACCTGGTGATGTTATTGATGTGTGCTTGGAATGATAGTGTGCTGTCAAGGATGACACCCAGACTCTTAACCTGAGGGGAGGGGGATATTGTAAAGGGGGAGCCTAACATGGTAAAGGGGAGGGGCTTAACGTGGTAAAGGGGAGGAGCTTAATATTGTAAAGGGGAGGAGCCTAACATGGTAAAGGGGAGGGGCTTAACGTGGTAAAGGGGAGGAGCTTAATATTGTAAAGGGGGAGCCTAACGTGGTAAAGGGGAGGAGCTTAATGCGATGAAGGGGAGGGGCTTAACGTGGTAAAGGGGAGGAGCTTAATATTGTAAAGGGGAGGAGCTTAACGTGGTAAAGGGGAGGAGCTTAATATTGTAAAGGGGAGCCTAACGTGGTAAAGGGGAGGAGCTTAATGCGATGAAGGGGAGGGGCTTAACGTGGTAAAGGGGAGGAGCTTAATGCGATGAAGGGGAGGGGCTTAACGTGGTAAAGGGGAGGAGCCTAACATGGTAAAGGGGAGGAGCTTAACGTGGTAAAGGGGAGGAGCCTAACATGGTAAAGGGGAGGAGCTTAACGTGGTAAAGGGGAGGCGCCTAATGCGATAAAGGGGAGGGGCTTAATGTGGTAAAGGGTAGGAGCCTAATATGGTAAAGGGGAGGAGCTTAATATTGTAAAGGGGAGGAGCCTAATGTGGTAAAGGGGAGGAGCTCAATATTGTAAAGGGGAGGAGTCTAACATGGTAAAGGGGAGGAGCCTAACGTGGTAAAGGGGAGGAGCTTAATGTTGTAAGGGGAGGAGCCTAACATGGTAAAGGGGAGGGGCCTAATGTGGTAAAGGGGAGGAGCCTAATGCGATAAAGGGGATGGACTTAACGTGGTAAAGGGGAGGAGCCTAACATGGTAAAGGGGAGGATCTTAATATTGTAAAGGGGAGGAGCCTGATGTGGTAAAGGGGAGGAGCCTAATGTGATAAAGGGGAGGGGCTTAACGTGGTAAAGGGGAGGAGTCTAACCTGGTAAAGGGGAGGAGCTTAACGTGGTAAAGGGAGGGGCCTAACATGGTAAAGAGGAGGGGCCTAATGTGGTAAGGGGAGGAGTCTAACACGGTAAAGGGGAGGGGCCTAATGTTGTAAAGGGGAGGAGTCTAACATGGTAATGGGGAGGGGCCTAATGTGGTAAAGGGGAGGAGCTTAACGTGGTAAAGGGAGGGGCCTAACATGGTAAAGAGGAGGAGCCTAATGTGGTAAGGGGAGGAGTCTAACATGGTAAAGGGGAGGGGCCTAATGTTGTAAAGGGGAGGAGTCTAACATGGTAAAGGGAGGGGCCTAACATGGTAAAGAGGAGGAGCCTAATGTGGTAAGGGGAGGAGTCTAACACGGTAAAGGGGAGGGGCCTAATGTTGTAAAGGGGAGGAGTCTAACATGGTAATGGGGAGGGGCCTAATGTGGTAAAGGGGAGGAACTTAATGTGATAAAGGGGAGGAGCTTAACGTGGTAAAGGGGAGGAGTCTAATGTGGTAAAGGGGAGGAGCATAATGTGGTAAAGGGCAGGAGCCTAACGTGGTAAAGGGGAGGAGCTCAATGCAGTAAAGAGGATATATTGTATTGAGCACCATGAGCTGTACAAGTGTAAGAAATTTCAAGTCAATCAGAGTCAGGGGGCATTTGTGGCGCCCCCTATGGGTTAATCTCGATAAGCTTCCAGGGACATGCTACCACATGACTTCTGCACATACCCAGCAAGTTTGATGATGATAGGACCTATGGTTAAGGAGTTATGGCCAATTTGTTAATAAGCCCCGCCCCTGCGTAAACGTTTTGGGCAATGGCTGCGAAAAAAATAATCATGGCTGACCCCTATTGTCCGAGAGGCTATAATGTATAGCGGTGGTTCCCAACCTTTTTTCCCTGAGGACCCCCGTGCCAGGGTCCAAGACAAGCAAGGCCCCCCCAACCCTAACTCCGACCCACATACACACAATAAAAGAATAGAGTGATTAATAACTTTTATTTGCAAAAAAAATAAAATAAATAAGCAGGTTCTGATTTACACAGAGCTCCGTGGCTCTGTGTAAATCAGTATTTGCTTTTTCAAAAGCTTTTCTGATGTCCGTGGATCTTCTTGATAGTGCCAATGGCTTCTTTCTCTCAAAATATTCTTGACCAATAGTCTCGGGGTGTTTGGTCTCCTGGTGTCGTTTCAGTTTGCATGGTTTCATGCTTTGATTAGCTAGCTTCTCGCCACAAATGACGCATTCTGGCCGAAAACTGTCCTGTCCTTCCATAAAACCAAAATCGATTTATCTCTCGAGATATTGTTTTGTTTTCATCTTTGGTGCAGACGAACCATCTGTACATTTTTTTTTTTCTGTGTAAAGTGAGGCTGACCACAGCAAAACAATCAGCATCGCCCGCCACCCACAAGCCGACCGGAAGGTTGCTTACGCAAGTTCAGAGGTCATATAATAATGAATTTAAATGTGGACCAATAATATGTTTTAATTAGCATTAAACACCGTTTTGATTATCCAATTGGATGTTATTGGGGTTTTACGAATTTAATGTTTGGGCGACTGTGGCTCAGTTGGTTGAGCGGGTCGGCCGATGATCAAAGGGTTGGAGGTTCGATCCCCGCCCTGCCACCTGTGTCATAGTTGTTGTGTCCTTGGGCAAGACACTTCACCCACCTTGCCTCGTGTGAATGTCGATAGTTAGCCTGCTATCGGTGTATGAATGTGTGTGTGAATGGTAACGTGTAAATGGGAACAGGTCTCCCTTGCAAAAGAGTCTTTGGACTCAATGGGATATACCTGTAGGGGAAGGTGGGGTGATTTGTGCAACTTTTTACTCAAAGTGATTTTAAAGTGAGGCCTTGACAGTTATGTCTCCAACTCAAATATGTACATATATTTCAGGATGTTGTGCATCCCTGGCAATAAAAACTTTGGATCTGGAATAAACTGTTTAAGAAATATAGCTTTCGGAAAAAAAGTTGTCTTGTCGCACAAATCACCCCACTATTGTGTCACAATGACAAAGTCACCATCATCATCTTTCTGGCCATCTGAACTCTCATCAGTGGTGTCGTTAAGTGGAATTGAGATGTCACTCTCTTCTGAGCTACTGTAGACAATCACTTTCTTTTGGTGACCAGCGTATACAGCCATGCCACTGGCACAACTCTCAGAAATGTACTTTGCACTAGTTGCTCCGTGCTTGTGGAACCAACTGCCACCTGACAAATGTGATTCCCCCTACATTTCTGCCTTTAAATCAAGGCTCAAACCCATTATTTTGGTTATTGTTATTTTACCTTCATTGTTTACCTACTGAATGCACTATGTACAGCACTTTGGACAGTGCAAACTGTCATAAATGTGCTTTTATAAATACATTTTACTTACTTACTTACTTATAACTCACCCAGGCCCTTGCGACAAATCACCCCATCCCCAGAATTTTGGATAATAGGCATGATGCAGCAATTTAGGGTTGACATTGTGCTAATTATATAGACTCAAAGTGTAGCATACCAAAGCACTAAAACATGTGTCAAATGTTTTCAAACGTGTCTATAATTGTTCAGACACAATAATCAAAAAACCTTGATCATGGAAATTTTACTTTGAAAGGCAAAACACAGTTTTTTGAGCTTAAATGTGCTTATATCTTATTCCTTGTGTCTCCCTTCTTTACAGGATGAGTCAAATGGATGGCTCTTCTTAAATATGTGGTCACATTTCCAATTTCTTCCACGGTTTTCTAGAAACAATGGGTTTTGCAACTTCCAAAATGCACAAATCACCCCACCTTCCCCTATAAATAAAGGTTAAAAAAAAAAAAAAATGTGCAATTTTTTCTTTTTTTCTTTCACAAGTCACAACCTCAGCACAGACAAACTTGTGCACCCCCCTTGCGATCTCTGGCGCCCCCTGATGGGGGGCGCGGACCCCAGGTTGGGAACCACTGTTGTAGAGCACCATGAGCTGTACATGTGTAAGAAATTTCAAGTCAATCAGAGTCAGGGGGCATTTGTGGCGCCCCCTATGGGTTAATCTCGATAAGCTTCAACGGACATGCTACCACATGACTTCTGCACATACCCAGCAAGTTTGTTGATGATAGGACCTATGGATAAGGAGTTATGGCCAATTTGTTGATAGGCCCCGCCCCTTCGTAAACTTTTTGGCGGCCATGTTTTTCAAGTTGTCCTACTGATCTTTTACGGGTATGTTTATTGTAGTCCCCCGGGGCTTCACGAGAAATTTGGTGTTGATACAGTAAAATTTCAGAAAGTTGTGGATAACACCCTGTTTTTTAGTTTATGCTAATTAGCGGGAAATATTCCCTGGCGGACTTATATGGTCCCAGAGGCTTTTTTGTAGAGCACCCTAACATACACCTGTGTGAGAAATTTCAAGTCAATCGGAGTTACGGTGTGAGGGGCGTGGCCTCTCAAACTTTCTTCAGTCGGGGCTTAATAACAGCGCCCCCTAGTGGAAATTCAAAAAACTGTATAATAGCACACCATTCGGGGTAGGGACGCACGTTCTGTGAAATTCTTGGGTTTCTAAGTGAAACGGTGTGGGAGGAGTAGCAGCTCGAAATTTGCGGCAGAAGTAAGAAGAAGAAGAAGAAGAAGAAGAAGTATGGTGGAGAGTAATAATTACGGGCCCTCAATACATTGAGGGCCCGTACTTAAAAATTAAACATAACAAAAACCGTGGGGCGACCGTGGCTCAGGTGGTAGAGCGGGTCGGCCAATGATCAAAGGGTTGGCGGTTCGATCCCCGCTCTGCCACCAGTGTCATGGTTGTTGTGTCCTTGGGCAAGACACTTCACCCACCTTGCCTCGTGTGAATGTGTATGACTGCTGTATGTTTGAGGTGGTGGTCTGAGGGGCCGTAGGCGCTGAATGGCAGCCACGCTTCCGTCAGTCTGCCCCAGGGCAGCTGTGGCTACTATCGTAGTTTACCACCACCGGTATGACTGTGTGTGAATGAATGAAACCTGGAACCCTGTAAAGCAGCTTTGAGTGCCTTGAAAAGAGCTAAATAAATCCAATCCATTAAAATCAAAACAAAAAGACCTCTTTGCCTGTCTCTCTGTATTAACCTGTCTCTCTCTACCTGTCTGTCTCTCTGTATTAACCTGTCTCTCTCTCTCCCTGTCTCTCTCTCTCCCTGTCTCTCTCTCTCCCTGTCTCTCTCTCTACCTGTCTCTCTCTCTACCTGTCCCGACTTCAAGGTCGGCGACATCATGGTGATCAAAGACCACATCAACCTGCCGGGCTTCGCCGGGCAGCACCCGCTGTGTGGCCCCAACGACGATCGGTAAGCTAACACTAGCCTCATGCTAAGCTACTGCTAACACTAGCCTCATGCTAAGCTACTGCTAACACTAGCCTCATGCTAAGCTACTGCTAAAACTAGCCTCATGCTAAGCTACTGCTAACACTAGCCTCATGCTAAGCTACTGCTAATACTAGCCAAATGCTAAGCTACTGCTAACACTAGCCTCATGCTAAGCTAACTAACCCGCTGTGTGGGCCCAACGACGAGCGGTAAGCTAACACTAGCCTCGTGCTAATTTACACGCTAACTAGCCCGCTGTGTATGTACTACTACCAAGCCCAAACCACAGCGAGTTCTACCAGCAGCCAATGAGGAAGTGACAAACAGTGCAGTTCACCGAGTGGCCACTAGGAGGTGGTACCAAAACAGAGCAATCTCTCATTGACTCCCATGTTAAACAGGCCGTTTTCACAGCGTTATTAAACCTATTTAAGGCCCTCTCTCTCCCTGTCTGCCTCTCTCTCCCTGTCTGTCTCTCTGTCTCTCTCTCCCTGTCTCTCTCTCTCCCTGTCTGCCTCTCTCTCCCTGTCTGTCTCTCTGTCTCTCTCTCCCTGTCTCTCTCTCTCCCTGCCTGTTCTCTCTCTCTCTCCCTGCCTGTCTGTCTGTCCATAGTTTTGGCACCCGCTTCCCGTGCATGTCTGATGCGTACAGTAAGGAGCTGCGACGGCAGTGTGTGGCCGTGGGGGCTGCGCTGGGCTGCGGCAGCTTCATCAGAGAGGGAGTTTACTGCATGGTGAGCGGGCCCAACTTTGAGACCATCGCAGAGGCGCGCATGCTGCAGATACTGGGCTGTGACTCCGTGGGTAAGAAGAGAGAGAGATAGAGAGAGAGAGAGAGACACACACACACACACACACACACACACACACACACATAGGGGGTTAGTGTATTAAACTGGTGTAATGTATTATCTTATACAGTGCGTTCCAAATTATTATGCAAATTATATTTTTCACAGATTTTTCTAAATAGTTCATGGAAGTCATCAGCCGTTAGAGTGTGATTCACATGGTATCGTTCCAAATCATTATGCACAACAGAGTCTTAAAACATTTAATAGGTTGTAAAGAAATAAAAATGGCCATTTGTTGAATTTGCAGGATGTGAAGGTCATATTTAGAGAAATCAAAAGCTATTACAATCAAAAACATCTTAACAGGCCAAGTTACATGTCAACATAGGACCCCTTCTTTGATATCACCTTCACAATTCTTTCATCCATTGAACTTATGAGTTCTTGGAGAGTTTCTGCTTGAATATCTTTGCAGGATGCCAGAATAGCCTCCCATAGCTGCTGTTTTGATGTGAACTGCCTCCCAACCTCATAGATGTTTTGCTTGAGGATGCTCCAAAGGTTCTCAATAGGGTTGAGGTCAGGGGAAGATGGGGGCCACACCATGAGGTTCTCTCCTTTTTATGCCCAAAGCAGCCAGTGACACAGAGGTATTCTTTGCTGCATGAGATGGTGCATTGTCATTCATGAAGATAATTTTACTACGGAAGGCACTGTCCTTCTTTTTGTACCACGGAAGAAAGTGGTGAGTCAGAAACTCTACATACTTTGCCGAGGTCATTTTCACACCGTCAGGGACCCTGAAGGGGCCAACCAGCTCTCTCCCCATGATTCTGGCCCAAAA
>CM049401.1:36352571-36355071 GCA_026929865.2 Hyperoplus lanceolatus
ATTAATCGATTATCAAAATAATCGTTCGTTGCTGCCCTAGGTGAGATAATAATAATGCATTTATTTCATATGGCGCCTTTCAGGGCACTCCAGGAGTTTATGGAGGAGTTAGTGGGGGAGACCAAGCAGAAGGGAGTTGAGACCAAGCAGAAGGGAGTTGAGACCAAGCAGAAGGGAGTTGAGACCAAGCAGAAGGGAGTTGAGACCAAGCAGAAGGGAGTTGAGACCAAACAGAAGGGAGTTGAGACCAAACAGAAGGGAGTTGAGACCAAACAGAAGGGAGTTGAGACCAAGCAGAAGGGAGTTGAGACCAAGCAGAAGGGAGTTGAGACCAAACAGAAGGGAGTTGAGACCAAGCAGAAGGGAGTTGAGACCAAGCAGAAGGGAGTTGAGACCAAACAGAAGGGAGTTGAGACCAAACAGAAGGGAGTTGAGACCAAGCAGAAGGGAGTTGAGACCAAGCAGAAGGGAGTTGAGACCAAGCAGAAGGGAGTTGAGACCAAACAGAAGGGAGTTGAGACCAAACAGAAGGGAGTTGAGACCAAACAGAAGGGAGTTGAGACCAAGCAGAAGGGAGTTGAGACCAAGCAGAAGGGAGTTGAGACCAAGCAGAAGGGAGTTGAGACCAAGCAGAAGGGAGTTGAGACCAAGCAGAAGGGAGTTGAGACCAAGCAGAAGGGAGTTGAGACCAAGCAGAAGGGAGTTGAGACCAAGCAGAAGGGAGTTGAGACCAAGCAGAAGGGAGTTGAGACCAAGCAGAAGGGAGTTGAGACCAAACAGAAGGGAGTTGAGACCAAACAGAAGGGAGTTGAGACCAAGCAGAAGGGAGTTGAGACCAAGCAGAAGGGAGTTGAGACCAAGCAGAAGGGAGTTGAGACCAAACAGAAGGGAGTTGAGACCAAACAGAAGGGAGTTGAGACCAAACAGAAGGGAGTTGAGACCAAGCAGAAGGGAGTTGAGACCAAGCAGAAGGGAGTTGAGACCAAGCAGAAGGGAGTTGAGACCAAGCAGAAGGGAGTTGAGACCAAGCAGAAGGGAGTTGAGACCAAGCAGAAGGGAGTTGAGACCAAGCAGAAGGGAGTTGAGACCAAGCAGAAGGGAGTTGAGACCAAGCAGAAGGGAGTTGAGACCAAGCAGAAGGGAGTTGAGACCAAGCAGAAGGGAGTTGAGACCAAGCAGAAGGGAGTTGAGACCAAGCAGAAGGGAGTTGCAGTAATCCAGGCGTGAGACACTCACCGCGCCGCTCATCCAGCTGGCGTAGCCGCTGCTCATGAAGGCTGCCAGGTTAGCGATCTCCCCCGGCATCCCGAGTCGCCCCGTGGGGATCCGGTCCAACATCGCCTTCTCAAAGGCTCCGGTAGGGTCCAGACGAGAGAACGCACCCTGAGGGAGGGAGAGAGGGAGGGAGAGAGGGAGGGAGGGAGGGAGGGAGGGAGGGAGGGAGGGACGGAGAGGGAGAGAGGGAGGGACGGAGGGAGGGAGGGAGAGGGAGGGAGAGGGAGAGAGGGAGGGAGAGAGAGAGAGAGGGAGGGAGGGGAGAGGGAGAGAGGGAGGGAGGGAGGGAGGGAGGGAGGGAGGGAGGGAGGGAGAGAGGGAGAGAGAGAAGGAGGGAGGGAGGGAGAGGGAGGGAGAGACAGACAGGCAGGGAAACAGGCAGGGAAACAGGCAGGGAGACAGGGAGAGAGACAGAGCGAGAGAGAGGGAGGGAGGGAGAGAGAGAGACACACAAACACACACAGAAAGAGAGAGAGAGAGAGAGAGAGAGAGAGGGAGAGAGAGAGAGACAGATGGACAGACAGACAGACAGACACACACACAGACAGAGAAAAAGAAACACACACATACAGTGTTACAGCCATTTCAATGATGTATGTATGTATGCAATACTGTGTTTAGCCACTGGATGGCGCATGTCTCCCACATGAGGTTATAAATGAGGTCATCAGCACAGACTGGGATTCAGACCCAGGCATTAAAGGTGAAGCAAGCGCTTTATTTATGTTAATATAGTGTAAAAGCTCTCTTTATTCATACAGTAACTGACAGGAAGCTAGCTAAAAGAACCATTCCGCTTACAGCACCTTTAACCACTGGCCTATCACTATCAATCCTAACCCTAACCCCATCAACCCTAACCCTAACTAGGGCTGGCCCGAATTATTCGAATATTCGAATACTCGTTCGGAAAATTAGTATTCGGAGCTTAAATTAGTATTCGGAGCTTCGTTTTTTTTTTTTTATTATTGAGAAAATGTAATGAATGGTGTGCTTGTTGTTGTAACTGGGCGACTTCATTGTCCAGTAGGTCTCGCATTATACAATGGTGCCATCTACTGGATCCATTTGGAACGGCAGAACCACCTTTGAACTTTGACCTAGTTGGCTGCTGACCTTTTCAAAGCCGGTGATACACGGTGATACACCAGCTGTATGCTACGTGACGTTACCAGAGCGAGGGATGCAAACTATAAGCGACACCAAGCAGAGAAGCGAGAGAGGG